>JAJOZX010001063.1:0-121393 GCA_023014485.1 Bathynomus jamesi | reverse complement strand
TGAGCCAGTATTGAAGGGTTTATGGCGAAAAATAGCAACTCACTCTGTTGGTGGGATATTAGTAAATAATGAGAACTGATTTGAATAACATAGAGGTGTTAGCTACAGGACGGGAGCAACCTCTTACTAACTTAGAATCATGAGCTCCAGGTAGCCACGCTGCTAGATGTAAATATTAGTGGTGTACCGATTAATCGGCATTGGCAGAATCGGTCAAATTTAGCCGATTCTCTCACCGATTCTTTGAATTTTTAAAATTTTCATTACAAAACAAAATCTGTATTTATAGGACAGTGAACAGACAAAAACACTATTTCTAATAATTTACACTCATTTCAAAATGTAATTATATAAAAATTTTATACCTTCATGAAAAAGGCAAAGCTTAATAAGTTAAGTTGCCCATAAATTTAAATTTTCTCGAACTAGCTAAACTCTAAATATTATAAACTATTGTAATCTCCTACTCTATATGAGTAATAATTCTATATTAAGTTGTACTTTATAATTTATATATTAAACCATCTTAGGACCTTTTCCAGTTTGTGTACCGTTTTTTCATATAATTTATTTTTGCTTCTTTTCAGATCAAAAATGAGTGATCAAAAATGAGTTCTTGATAACCTAACCTAACTTAACCTAACCTAACCATTTCCGAATGGTCCTTGAATAAATAATTTCAATCTAAAAATGTTTACTATGCTGTATGTAATGTACTGTAGAAAACGGTACATAAACTGGAAAACGTCCCCCATCTTATTATGATGACTTTATTTTAAGTATTTTAATAATTTTATAAACCCAAATTAGTATATATACACTTTTTTACTCAAATTGGCCACCAGGGACTTGAAATTTTAATGGAAAATCTTCAACATAAGGAAATATCTTCAACATAAGGAAAACCAATTACTTTAAATATTGGTATTCAATTTATGAAACTAAAATAAAATTATTTTGTCATTTTACCGAGTAATGAAACTTTTTAACATCATTTTAGCTACAGTATACGAGTAACAAATTCTGGTAGGTACTGTCTATTGTGAGTGAGCTAAGGAAAAGCATTTAACAACTTTAAAGGGTAAAAATGTGAAAATTGAAAGTTTTCACATTAGATTAGTAAAATTTATGAAGGGAATTTATGTTTGTAAATATAAGCAAAGAATCGGCATCGGCTAAATTTTGGAATCGGTACATCACTAGTAAATATGAATTGGAATATAAAGATTTTAAAATGCTTTCTTCAGCTAATAATAAACATGGCCTTTTAATCCTACAATCAACGATTATGAAGTTTACAAGTGACAGTAAAATGAGGAACCCTCAGTGCGGTGTATGTGGCAGTGTCCTTTTAAATGATGCAATGACACCCTCAAAACTTAAATGGCATTTTCATACAATGCACAGAGAACTAATAGGGAAACTTAAAGAATATTTCGAGAAGGCGTGACCAGTTTAAAGACAACATAAAGTTATCCGCAGTGATGTTAATACTAACGAAGCGGCGTTGGTAGCTTCTTACAAAGTGTCACTATGCATTGCAAAAGTTAAAAATCCATTCACCGTTGGTGAGGAATTAATTTTGCCATGTGTCAAAGACGTTTGTTCAGAACTGTTTGGCGATTCAGCAGCCAATAAAATTAACTGTGTATCCCTGTCAAATAACACAGTAACTAGGCAAGTTGAAAAATTAGCTGAAGACACTGAAGATCAGCTACTGGAGCATTTAAAGTCATCAAAATACTTTTTATTACAAAATGATGAGTCATAACAAACAGGGCAATTCTGCTGGTATACTTACGATATGAAAATAATTACGAAGTTAAGAGATGCTGTGTTCAAATGAATTCCCATCTCATACTACAAGTATTACAGTTTTTGAAGCTCTTAATGAATACATTGTTGTTCATGGGTAAAGCAGTTGCTCCCAACTGCAGAGTGACACACGGTTTCATTCGCTGTGAAATGCTAGCAACGAGAAAAATGCTCGCTAAACTCTATAAGATTCTCAGTGAAACTCAAAACTGTCAATTTCGTGAAAGCCAATGACCTAAATTCTCGCTTGTTTTTATTGTTGTGATATCATGGGGGCTGTGCATTGACAGCACTGCTTCATACCGATGTGTGTTGGCTTTTTAGAGGAAAAGTATTGTCGCGTGTTCTTGAACTCCGCAATGAATCGGCATTATTTCTCAACGAGAAGAAGTTTGATTGGGCAAAACTCTTCCAAGAGCCAGGCTGGGTCGCCAAACTGGCATATTTGGCTGGCATATTTTCCAACTTAAATAAGTTGAATCTTTACCCTGCAAGGAAAGATGGAGTCAGTGTTTCGAATGTTTGACAAGATTGATGTCTTCTAAAAAAAAATACAGGTTTAGGAAGAACGAGTATTAAGAAAATGTTTTGCTGTGTTCCCTGATGTTGTTTTTATTATAGACGAAGGCGGATTCTTACTTCCCTGCTGACAACGATCCAAGAAGTGGAAATGAATGGATACGAAATCCATTTACCAAAATTGAGGTAACTAACTTAAACACTTAAATACTATGCAAGAAGATAGATTTATTGTGCTTTCAAGTGACAAGGGATTAGAAGCACTTTTTGGAAGCACTCTTTGGAAGCTGCATTTTGGATCAAAGTTTGCCCAGAATATCCAGAGTTAAGTGACCCTGCTTGAGTGTGTTGCTACCATTCCCCTCCACGTATCTTTGTGAAGTTGGATTCTCGGCAGCGTCTTCAATAAGGACAATGCACAAGAACAGGCTCGACATTCGAGCACCACTTCGCGTTGCACTGTCCATCATTGAGCCGTGCATTCATAAACTTGTATCAAAGAATCAGGCACAGAAGTCTCACTAGGCCTAGGCAAACAATTGTGTTTTCAAGTTTTTCCTTTATCCAAGTTATAAAATCATTTTATTATTTGTCTTGTCAGATTACTTCTTTTATTGTAGCTTGCATGCTGCTTTTCTCTGGTGCAACAGAATTATTTCAGTAAAGTGCTCAGTTATGCAGTCTTAATGAGGCCGATACACACAGTACTAATTTTTTTTCTCGTGGGATGGGCGGAAAAGACAGTTGTTGTTCAGAGAGTCTATCATATTATTTTGGTTGTTAAAATTTATCTTCTTATTGATCTGTGTTGCGCACACGGGGAACTGTTCCGCGAAAATCTCATTGCTATTTTTACCTGTCCGTGAGTTCGAAAAGGTTGGGAACCACTGCTATAAATGATACTGATTTTCTGATACCATTTCTGACACACAGATAGATCACATGAGGAATACTGGAAAGTTGCCCTTGAGATGTCTTTGTCATTTACTGTCACTGCTTGCGCCAGGATCGTGTTATAGATATAGTTTATAATATTGTATCAAAGATGGGTTTATTAAATGTCTGTTTACCAAGCGACAAGCAAGAAAGCTTCAATTCAAGTTCGGGAAATGCAATATGTGAGATGAATGTAAATATAATTAAAGGGTACAGGACACACACAAAGGCAGATTCTAAGCATTAAAGGAATTACATGTATATAATAAATTTTGTAGTTTAAAGTGTACATGATAATTCTTTCGTATATCGGTACCATTAAAACATCGATTCTCGACCTTTTAATGTGTGGGGACCCATTTTCACTTTTCAACTTTGCTAAATCAAAGGAAAATATTTTCAGTGTGATTAAAATTTAAAACTTTATATATATTTAAAACTTATAATTAATTACAAAAATGAACAAATAAGTATTTACATTTTATATAGATTGATACTCGTATATTTCACGGAAAATATATAGAATTTTTAGTACTGTTTGTCTTGGCAACCTCGTCCGAATTGCTGAGCGAGTACTACTACTACTATAGGTTGAGAACCCGCTGCATTAAACTGAGCTCTAGTTGGTTAACAGATCATATCTGTAGTGAAAATCTGTTCTCTAATATTGGAAATAACGAAATTTTATGCATGTCAATTGGATCATTTCTTAACTCGTTTTAATTTAATGAAGGATCAGAACTTTGCAAATTTACCTGATGAAATTAAATATCTAAGATTTGTGCAAATGTAGAGAAAATACTTGCTTATATTTTTGAAAACCTTTAGAGGGTTCGAACGACGGTTCAAGATTGACCTGTGGTAGATCCCTCTGCAGCATCTCGCTTCATTTGCGGGATTTAGTAGAGGGGGGAATTGGTTTCCGCCCTCCTCCTGCCCTCGTAGCCAACCACGAGTGGCTGGTCAGAAACTATGCATGACTGTCTATCCAAGAACCTGAATATTTATAATACAGGTATTCAATATCCAACTTGAATCACAGTCCCATTTGGTACCATCGTGACAGTTATCGAATATCATTAATATGAACTATTTCTTGATTATGTTATAATAAAAATTAAGATGTTAAGTTCCCATAAATATATATCACATTTCCATTATTTTAACAATGGCTTTGAAGTGTTGATATTTGGTCCTTTTACGAAAATGGAAGAGTAGGGTTCATGAATTTAAACAAAAACCTTTTATCTTCGACAGAACCAGGACATATCGTGATCAAAGGTATCCCGAATGTACAATAGAAAACTAGCTCTTCAAGAATCACTTTGGAGACTCCTAAACAAGCCATGTCTGCGAACTTTGATAACCGAATTGGAATGAATGTAAAGTATTGAAGTGTCTCTCTTCCGTGTTAAGGACCTCTCTAAGAGATTTAAAGCGCCATGTTTAAACAGACAAAAATAAAATCTGAAGAAACCTGATTTCTACAGCATACTTACGCGCGTATTCATCATTTTAATCTTCTGTTGTGAAATGCCAAGAACTTCATTAGATTGTGGAAAGTCAATAAAAATACATTTTAACATAAACTGGTATAATATATATATATATAATATATATATATATACACGGTGAACCAAAAGTAGGTGGACAGTAGGTTGAATACGGTTTGTGTTATATTATATTATAACTATGGTGTTCATTATAACTATGGTGTTTGTGTTATATTATATTAAATATTATAACTAAATTTATTTAAATTTTATTTTGTATTATAGTATACAAAAAAATTAAATATGTATTCTCAAAATAAACGTTATCATTTACTGTCCACCTACATTTGGTTCACCCTATATATATATATATATATATATATATATATATATGATTATAATCCCGTCACTTCCCCTTTAGGCTTCAGTTTCATCATTGAAATTAATCAATTTTAATAAATTTACAAGCAGAGCCTTCGGCTCCCTGCCTTACGGGCGGCGGGCTTGTGCTTCGCAAACTCGCCTACTACGGCGAGGGCACGTTAGGGTTACCCCTTTGGAGGGGAGGTCATTCTCCCTCTTCCCCCCAAACCCCCCTCTCTCCCCTTTATGCAACTTTGGGGGCTAACCCCCCCTTGTTGCATAAAATGGTTGAAACCAATAATATATATATATATATATATATATATATATATATATTGTACAAAGAAATTTATAGTGATACATTTCACAATTTATTAATACTAGCAAAAGTGGGCACTACGGGCCCATTTAGCTAGGCCTGCGATGCTGGGGCCCCCGAATTACTGGGGAGTCAATTATTCGGTCAATAAGACTATAGACAGAAAAAAACGCAGCCATGAAAATCTTAAGCTTCACAAATCTTGATAAAATGAGTTTGTATGTGAAGCATAAGATTTTCATTGCTGCGTTCTTTTCTATAGTTTTATTGACAGAGTAATTGAACCCTCAGTAATTGGGGAGTCAATTATTTTGTCAATAAAACTATAGAAAAGAACGCAACAGTGAAAATCTTAAGCTTCACATCCGAACCCGTTGTATCAAGCAATGAAAATCTTAACGCGTTAGAGTAAAAAGTTACTCTAGCGTGTCTACAGACGGACAGACGGACAAGACTGGCTTTTTATAGTATAGAAGATATATACCCACAAACGAAATAAGAAAATGGTTCCAAGTACTTTCGTATATTTAAACATCTCATCAGGGAATACAGAAAGAAAAAAGGCAGTTTATACTGTCATTTCAAAAGTCCGACCCCCAAAGGAGTTTGGGATTATTTATTATATTATTATTATTATTACCTATTCACCGTGCGGTCTTTCGATAGGTACATAGGTTCTGCTCCCTATCACACTTTCTTCCTATCTTCCACTACAACTCACGATTTAATGACAGCCATTAAACAATCAAACAATAAAAGTTGCAAGCTTTTCCAAAACAGAATTTGCAAAGATTGCGCAACCTTAAAATTGCTTCCAAGCTTTCAAACCTCATAAACCTATCCATTCAAAATGGTGTCTTCTCAGACAAACTAAGAAAGGCTAGAATTTGCCCTATTTACAGATCAAGAGCTAAAACTCCTCAAACTACAGACCTATTCCCATCCACCAGTAAACTATACAAGAGCGTAATACATAACCAAATAATAAAATTCATATTAAGACACAAAATCATACACAAACAACAGTTTGCCTTTCTTGTAGACACACGACTAATGACGCAACAACCGCTATGTTAGATAAACTTTATAGCAATCTCAATAAAAAAAACTTCGATAATCATCTTACTTGATCTAGCTTAAGGCCTTTGACACAGAACTTCATGACATACTCTTAAAAAGACCTCGAACATTGCAGTTTCAGGGGCCTACCCTGAATAGATGGTTCAACTCATAATTGGCTAACAGGGCACAATTTATAGCACAAACTCCCTTACCTCACGGACAAGACGCATCTCCCACGGGTTACCCCAAGGGAGCATTGTGGCACTTATCCTCTTCCTCCTTTATATAAACGCCTTCCACAGGTCACTAAATAATTCTTCCTGTTATCAGTATGCCGATGATTCCTCAACCATAAACTTGCATAAATACTTATTAGCACTCCAAACAAGCACCAACAGTGAACTTCGAAGTGTATATATATGGCTTAACCCCAAGAAACTATCCTCATATATTAAAAAAAAAGCTTATGTAGTTACCACAAAAAAGAAAACGTTGCCTCCTCTAAACCCACATACAAATTCAATCCTTGTTCAACGAGTGCAGTCAGTCAAACTTCTTGGAATTACCATCGATTCAAATCTCTTATTCAAAGAGCACTTAAAGATCTGTGCAACAAATTAGCTAAGGTCACATTCGTAATTACGAAAGCAGCCGCAATACTCCCAAAACAAGTTTTCCGCTCCATATACCTCACCATGGTGTACACACACCTACAATACCGCATTAGTGCTGACGAAAATGCACGTCGATATTCCCTACAGCCATTGGTGGTTATGCAGAAAAGAATGATTAAAAAATCTATAAATCGAAGAAACATATTGAAAATACAGATAAAATGTTCCACGAGTTGAAAAATCTCAACCTAAAACATTCTACAAACTAAACATTGCCTCACATATGTATCAAATCGTCCTTAATACTTCACCAAAAATCATTGAAAATAAAATATTAGCTTCCCAAACACAACACCGATTTAACACAAGGCAATCAAACATGTACATCAAAAAACCGAAATACACTCTGGATTGTGCGACTAGATCCTTATCCTCCACAGGACCGAACCTTTGGAACACTCTTGATCAAGAGACAAAACAATTTAGAACATTAAAATTCTTCCAAAAAACTGAAAGACAAATTCATCATATCATACAAACCATAACACTGTATTCCCTGCATATATATATATATATATATATATATATATATGTAAAGAACGACGCTTGTGTAGAAGAACGTTCCACACAAGTTGAGGAGGGACGTTCTTCTACACAAGCGTCGTTCTTTACATTAATTATACTGTGTGTTGTTTGCAGTTAAAATGTATATATAGGTACGGCATGCGGGAGGTGCCCCCTCAGAGCATTGGTTTCTGCTCGTATGTAGGAGAATTGCGACTTCTGATTAATCGAGGCCCATGGTGTAGTGGATAGCATATCTGACCAGCAATCGGAAGATCCCGGGTTCGATTCCCGGGTGGTTACCTCATTTTTCATTTGTTCGTTCTCCCTTCTCATCTTGTGCGGAACGTTCTTCTACACAAGCGTCGTTCTTTACATTAATTATACTGTGTTGTTTGCAGTTAATATATATATATATATATATATATATACATATATATATACATATATATATATATATATTATACATATACTAGCTGTTATGCCCAGCACTTGCTTGGGGTGGGCTGATTGTATTAAATTTTAATTATTCAAATCGTTTATTATTTTTCGTCGTACCCCCACTAATTGGGGGGCTTGCGGTCCCCCAAATACTGAGGGTTCAATTATTTCGTCAATAAAACTATAGTCATGAAAATCTTGAGCTTCAAAATATTGACAGACTCGCAAACAGACTCACAGAGAGAATCACACACAACTTGCTTTTATATAGAAGATATGCTTCCTGTAGCAACTGATGCACACCATCATGAACACGTATATATATATATATATATATATATATATATATATATATATATATATATATATGGGAGTGAACTCAGAATGGTTACCTGAGGTTTTTTATGATACACAAAGACCGTGCATGGAACAAGGAACTCTTCTGGGAAAATTAAATCCATTATAGTCGGAATAAGTAACGGTAAATGACAAACACTATAGTTTTTTCTTTTTCATGATGTTAGCCCGACGTGGGCCGGGTCACTCGCAAAGAGGTCTCAGAAATAGAGCTTCCGTCACCAGCTATCTGCAAAGCAGATAGGATCCAGCTTTAGGACAGGATCTAGGGTTTAAAGCAGCCTAGTCCCGCTACATTTAGAACCTCAATATAAGCAAAAGACTCGCTGCCTTCACGTCGGATTGAATACATCAAAGGAAAAGGGGTAACTATTATATTTTTAGCCAAAAACCAAAACTTAAACCTCAACTGGCAGAATTGAGCTTCCACTTTTCAAGGCACATAATATGTCCGTTTCATGATGGGAGTGAACTCAGAATGGTTCTCTGAGGTTTTTTAATGACACACACACACACACACACACACAGATAATAGTTACCCCTTTTTCTTGGATGTATTCAATCCGACGTGAATGCAACGAGTCTTTTGCTTATATTGAGGTTTTAAATGTAGCGGGGCTAGCTGCTTTAAACCCTAGATCCTGTCCCAAAGCTGGATCCTATCTGCTTTGCAGATAGCTGGTGAGGGAAGCTATATTTTTGAGACCTCTTTGCGAGTGACCCGTTGCCCACGTCGGGCTAACATCATGAAAAAGAAAAAACTATAGTGTTTGTCATTTACCATTACTTATTCGGACTATAGTGGATTTCATTTTCCCAGAAGAGTTCCTTGTTCCATGCACGGTCTGTGTGTATCATATACACACACACATATATATATATATATTTTTTTAACTGCTATTTAATTATTATTTGGAACACCCTGTACGTATATACAAATGATAGAGAAGTCAGAGGAGTAAGATAGTCCGTGGGCCAGAAGGGTTGATCGGTACCACTCGGGGGAACCAAACGTCCCTCATACCAATGATGAAGGACACTAAGTAGATGATAAAAATGCTTCTTGGACATTTCAAAAGAGTAGCTTCATTGTTTTATCAGCATTTTAAGTTTGCGCCCAATATTTCAATATTGGGTACCTGTGTTTGATGAAGATTTACATTAAAACGCTACCAGATACAGGTGTCCAACAAGCATACTTGGAAACTACAAATTATAAGCTTTCCAAAAAACATTGTTTCGTCTGGTTCGCCTTAGTGGTACCGATTGGCCAAAATTTGGGGTCTGGCTCACGGACTGAGATCATAACAGACGTAAAGAACAACACACGCGACACGCACTGTTTAATACCGAAAAAAATACAGTGTTTCGCAAATACGACTGACTGAACAAATTCCAAATGCTTTCGACAACATTTCGTCGATGGTTTTGATATAGAAAAATCGAATGGATGAACTAAATTCATTTGACAAACATGGAGGCTGTTTCGACGATGTGGTAAAAATGAGAGTATGCAGTATAAATAAAGTAGTACAGGGTATTCATAAAGTCACGCAAGTGAATATGCATGTACCATATTCACTTGCGTGACTTCATGAACACCCTGTAGTTCCTCAAATATTATTAAGTAAACTAAATAAGAGAGCGTTATGTAACTGACAATTACGATGATCTCAATCCATCTTTTAACCTGTCTACGACCTCCAATTTTTTAAAGTAGAATGTTGAGGCATCTCGTAAACTCTGAATCTTAATTTTGGCTCTTTTCTTCTTCTATATTGGGTCGGGGGACAGCTTTTGCGGGCATTCGCTCTTGGTGCCTCCTTCCTGCCAAAAAAGAAACATATTTGACAATAATCAAATCACATTGCAGTTCAAAATTACTGCATTATTTATTAAATACAGCCTTAATAACACCAACGTTAACCAACTCTGTTCCGCAACGTGAACCACTCCAAAGTGAATGAGTGTAACGTGTTTTCTCTTCGGATTACGTGTGTACACACACACACACACACACATATATATATATATCGATCCGAGGCCAAAAACTATAGGCTAGTGTCGCTTACATCTCATCTCGCCAAAATATTTGAAAGAATAGTTAGACAGAAAATCTATGACGTTTTGGAAACTCAGAAAAAATTCAATGATAACCAACATGGGCTTCGGTCAGGCAGATTATGCCTATCACAACTAATGGAACACTACAACAACATTATTGATGCACTGGAAAGTAATAAAAACTGTGGTGTAATATACACAGACTTTGCCAAAGCGTTCGACAAGTGTGACCATGGAATCATAATACATAAACTGAAATATATGAGAATAACAGGAAAAGTAGGGAAATGGATATATAATTTCCTTAGTGAGCGGCGGCAAGTCGTTACAGTACAAGGAGTATCTTGATCAGAATCAGAGGTCCTCAGCTCAATACCACAAGGAACGGTATTAGCTCCACTACTCTTCATAATCATGCTAACTGACATAGATGAGGACGTTGCCAGAGACAGCACAGCAACATCCTTTGCCGATGACACAAAGATCAGTAGAAAGATAAGAAACCCAGAAGATATAAGATCTCTACAAACCGACATGAACAGACTCTACAAGTGGACGGAAGACAACAATATGAAGTTTAACACTGAGAAATTTCAACTGTTTCGGTACAGAAAAAGGGAGGACCTAAAATCCATGGAATATTATACCCAAAATGGACAGGAAATTCAGAGAAATTCTAAAGCAAAAGATTTAGGGGTTGTAATGACTGATGATATGAAATTTGAAAAACAAAATAAGATAGCAGTAAACAGAGCAAAGAGATTAACTGGGCAGATACTGAGAACCTTTAAACGAAGGGATAGGAATATAATGAGTCCCCTACTGAAAACACTGATCATGCCAAATTGGAATACTACTCGGTCCTAACATCCCCATATAAAAAAGAAGACATTAGACAGCTAGAAGGGATTCAGAGAAGCTTCACAGCCAAGATCAAGGGGTGCAAAGAACTAAATTACTGGGAAAGGTTATGGGGATGGGAATTGAATCTATATTCACTGGAAAGTAGAAGAGAGAGAGATACACCATTATTTACACTTGGAAAATAATGGAGAAACTAGTCCCTAATCTTACTCTGAACCCTGTAACTCCCCAAACAACAGTGGAAAGTAGAAATGGAAGACTGTGTTGTGTTCCCAATTTAAAGGCTAGACAGGGAACATCCTTAACCCTGAAAGAAAATAGGCTTGTTGTGAGAGGACCAAAACTCTTTAATCAGCTGCCCAAAGACATAAGGAACATGAGTGGTGTTGCGGTGGACATCTTCAAAAGAAGATTAGACGCCTGCCTCAAAACAATCCCCAATGAGCCGGGCGTATCTGGCTATGTGAGGTGGAGAGTACAAGAAACCAACTCACTACTTCACCAGGCCAACTCGAGAGGAAGGGCGACAAGCTTGACCTTCATGAAATGAGGAATCATCGCACGGAACATTGGAAAGGTTGAAAGGTATATATATATATATATATATATATATATATATGGGATGACTTTCACAATTAAACGCGTGAAATGAATGAATGATGCAAACCCACAAGGAAAAAGAAAGTACACCTCGTCAGGTACACCTCGTCATTCCCTGACGAGGTGTACTTCTGAATACACGAAAGACCTTGCAATCATTTTTCATTTTCCTTGTGGATTTGCATTATTTATATACATAATATATATATATATATATATATATATATATATATATATATATATATATATATAAGCAAACAACCACAGGGAAAAGGAAACACTAAGTCCGAGCGCTTTCGTGATATATTCACATTATCAAGGAGGAACAGAAAATAGACGGATATTACAAAGTAAATGAGTTAAATAGACAAGCAAAAAATTCACAATCGGCACCTCAAATTAAAGGCCTTAAAGCCCTCTAAAGATTTTTTCAATTGGTAACATAATCTGTAGGCTGCTAAATTACTAAATATAAAAGAAGTATATAGATGAAATTAGACATAAAACCAATACAGAGAACAAAAATTATTATAATGGTTATTAACACTAATATTTAATTAAAGCAGGCAATTAAGTAGCAAGAATTTAATGAAAACAAATAGATAACATAGATAACAAATAGATAACATATATATTAGATGAAATTAGACAACAAACCAGTACAGAAAACAAAAATTATTATAATGGTTATTAACACTAATATTTAATTAAAGCAGGAAATTAAGTGGCAAGAATTTAATGAAAACAAAGGGAATGGTGCCATCGTCTTACAGAATCTTACACAATTTCTACAAACAGTCTGGAAAAATTGTTTTCCCAAAAGCAACCCAGTTGAAAAGTCCAATAAACCCCCCCGCAACCAAAGATTATACACGAAAGAAATATTGCAATTAAAATAGACACATAAGTATGTTAACAGTTCTTAAAATAATATTTATTTATTTAACCAGGGCAAACCATTAAGGGGCAAGAATGCGGTCAAGAAAACAGTAGGCCCTTCGCCAGCTTTCTGACAATGCACGAGTCTAATTTATACAACCCAGGGCTAATATTAAGGACCAAGTCCGCATTATTCTTGATCACACTTGATTCCAGTATATTTCTGCTAACAATAGATTTACTAAACCTTAATTTGGAAGCGTTTTTCCAGTCAATTGGATAATTAGTATCTCTTACGTGAATGAAAATGGCGTTAGATTCCTGGCCACTTCTTATACTGTATTGATGCTGTTTAATACGTAACTCAAGGGTCTTACCAGTTTGGCCAATGTAAAATTTATTACATATTGTGCAAGGGATTTTATATACACAACCCTGTTCACTTAAAGGGGAGTTCGTAATCAATGAATTCTTAATTACATCTAAATTTTTGAACGCAATATTTACGTTAAAAGTCCTCAGCAGATTCGGCAGATCAAGGAAATTTTCTCTGAATGGTAACACTAAAACATTTTTGTGTTATAAGGAATCTTATCCTTTACTTCGTAGAAGGTTTTCTTTGCCATTTTTAAGGACTTATCTATGCAGTTCTTTGGGTATTTTAAATCAAAAGCAATTTTGTATATATACATACATTATATACATTATTATTCTGATCACCACATTAATGTAAAACGATCCGTTCTTTCTACTTTGTTCCTAAGAGGCCTACGAATTTGTAGCCCAGAGTTTATTGACGACGAAATTAGTAAAATATACAAAATTGCTTTTGATTTAAAATACCCAAAGAACTGCATAGATAAGTCCTTAAAAATGGCAAAGAAAACCTTCTACGAAGTAAAGGATAAGATTCCTTATAACACAAAAAATGTTTTAGTGTTACCATTCAGAGAAAATTTCCTTGATCTGCAGAATCTGCTGAGGACTTTTAACGTAAATATTGCGTTCAAAAATTTAGATGTAATTAAGAATTCATTGATTAAGAACTCCCCTTTAAGTGAACAGGGTTGTGTATATAAAATCCCTTGCACAATATATAATAAATTTTACATTGGCCAAACTGGTAAGACCCTTGAGTTACGTATTAAACAGCATCAATACAGTATAATAAGTAGCCAGGAATCTAACGCCATTTTCATTCACGTAAGAGATACTAATCATCCCATTGACTGGAAAAACGCTTCCAAATTAAGGCTTAGTAAATCTATTGTTAGCAGAAATATACTGGAATCAAGTGTGATCAAGAATAATGCGGACTTGGTCCTTAATATTAGCCCTGGGTTGTATAAATTAGACTCGTGCATTGTCAGAAAGCTGGCGAAGGGCCTACTGTTTTCTTGACCGCATTCTTGCCCCTTAATGGTTTGCCCTGGTTAAATAAATAAATATTATTTTAAGAACTGTTAACATTCTTATGTGTCTATTTTAATTGTAATATTTCTTTCGTGTATAATCTTTGGTTGCTGGGGGGTTTATTGGACTTTTCAACTGGGTTGCTTTTGGGAAAACAATTTTTCCAGACTGTTTGTAGAAATTGTGTAAGATTCTGTAAGACGATGGCACCATTCCCTTTGTTTTCATTAAATTCTTGCCACTTAATTTCCTGCTTTAATTAAATATTAGTGTTAATAACCATTATAATAATTTTTGTTTTCTGTACTGGTTTTTTGTCTAATTTCATCTATATAGTTCTTTTATATTTAGTAATTTAGCAGCCTACAGATTATGTTATCTATTTGTTATCTATGTTATCTATTTGTTTTCATTAAATTCTTGCTACTTAATTGCCTGCTTTAATTAAATATTAGTGTTAATAACCATTATAATAATTTTTGTTCTCTGTATTGGTTTTTTGTCTAATTTCATCTATATACTTCTTTTATATTTAGTAATTTTGCAGCCTACAGATTATGTTATCAATTGAAAAAATCTTTAGAGGGCTTTAAGGCCTTTAATTTGAGGTGCCGATTGTGAATTTTTTGCTTGTCTATTTAACTCATTTACTTTGTAATCTCCGTCTACTTTCTGTTCCTCCTTGATAATGTGAATATATCACGAAAGCGCTCGGACTTCGTGTTTCCTTTTCCCTGTGGTTGTTTGCTTATTAATAAGATCACGTGTTATTTTGTGATTTTAGTGCATATATATATATATATATATATATATATATATATATACTCTGTGTGTGTGTATATATGTATATATATATATATATATATATATATATATATATATATAGAACCCGGGATTACGACACCTGATCGACTTGACATTCTCCCGACAAGCATATTGTGGATTAGATTTAGTTAAGCTAGGTTAAGCTAGGTTAAGTTAGGCTAGGTTACGTTAGGTTAAATTAAGTTTTTAGAGTATCGTCGATGTTATGGTCTTGTCGATGCGATGGGTATAGGGATATAGGTGCAGAAGAACAACGGCCTATACAGTTATTTCAAACTACGTCCAAACGGAACATATTGAAAGAATGGACTTATACCGATTTCGTTGACAAGACTAAACAATTGACACTAAAAAAACTAACAACCTAACCTAACCTGGCATAACCAAACCTAGCTTAACCTAACTTAACAATCTAACCCACAGTAATTCGAGCGTTTCGTCTTATCGACCAGATGTCGTTAGTCTGGAAAGAATACCTTAGATTCTATGGGCTTAGAACGTCAAGTAAACCTCTCTCTCTCTCTCTCTCTCTCTCTATATATATAATAGCGAGAGAGAGAGAGAGAGAGAGAGAGAGAGAGAGAGAGAGTAGTGGTCGGCATCGCTCACTACGAATCCACCGGCCCGGGTTCGATTTCCGGCGGAAGCAAACGGAGCACAGCTTACCCAGCTGTTCATTTTTCCAGAAAAAATAGGTTGGTAGATAAATGGTACGTTGGGTAGCCTAGTAGTTAAGACGCTGGGCTGCTGATGGAGAGGTCGTGAAATCGAGTCCGGACAAGGACTTTGTAATTTTTGACCACCCGTGGCGGGTCGTGGTTCGGATTCTACGTTAAGCTGTAGGTCCAAAGGGGAACAACAAGCTCGACCTTCGTTAGAATGAACAGTTCGACCGAAAGCAAACCGAAGGTTAACCAAAGTGTTTATATATATATTATATATATATATATATATATTATATATATATATATATGCATATAACTGCAATGACCACGCAGTATATAAATGAATAGAAACGACATAAGTATTAAGGAACGTTTCTGCACACGAGGAGGAGAGATAACGAATAAATGAAAAATGAGGCGAACCGCCCGGGAATCGAACCCAGGGCCTTCCAATTGCCGGTTGGACGCGCTACCATTATGCTACGGACCTCGATTAATCACAAATCGAAATTCTCCCACATAGGGCAGAAACCAATGCCCAGAGAGCGCACCCTCGCAAATCGTGAATATGCGCATATAACTGCAATGACCACGCAGTATATAAATGAATAGAAACGACATAAGTATTAAGGAACGTTTCTGCACACGAGGAGGAGAGATAACGAATAAATGAAAAATGAGGCGAACCGCCCCGGAATCGAACCCAGGGCCTTCCAACCGGCAATTGGAAGGCCCTGGGTTCGATTCCCGGGCGGTTCGCCTCATTTTTCATTTATTCGTTATCTCTCCTCTTCGTGTGCAGAAACGTTCCTTAATACTTATGTCGTTTCTATTCATTTATATACTGCGTGGTCATTGCAGTTATATGCGCATATTCACGATTTGCGAGGGTGCCCTCTCTGGGCATTGGTTTCTGCCCTATGTGGGAGAATTTCGATTTGTGATTAATCGAGGTCCGTAGCATAATGGTAGCGCGTCCAACCGGCAATTGGAAGGCCCTGGGTTCGATTCCCGGGCGGTTCGCCTCATTTTTCATTTATTCGTTATCTCTCCTCCTCGTGTGCAGAAACGTTCCTTAATACTTATGTCGTTTCTATTCATATATATATATATATATATAAATATATATATATATATATATATATATATATATATATATATATAGAGAGAGAGAGAGAGAGAGAGAGAGAGAGAGAGAGAGATATCAGGAAATGTTTGTTTGCTTTATTGACTTTGAAAAAGCTTTTGACAGAGTCCAGTGGAGGAAATTAATGGAAATATTGAAGAATATTAATGTTGACTGAAGGGACGGTAGGCTGATAAAAAAATCTATATCTTGGCCAGACTGTGAATGTTAGAGATGCAGGAGGAGAATCGGAGCCTGGATTGGTTGGGAGAGGGATCAGGCAAGGATGCTCCCTATCCCCCGTCTTATTTAACATCTATGGTAATAGAAGCACTCTCAGATCTGGAAGAGGGAATCAGAGTGGGAGGTAAATTGGTCAAATCTGTAAGGTTTGCAGATGACAAGGCATTTGTTTGTAGTACTGAGGAAGGATTGCAAAGAATGGTCAGTAGCTTGACAACAACGGCGGAAGAATTCGGAATCAGAATTAATGAGACCAAGACAAAGGTAATGAAAATTGCAAAATGAAAGGAGCACAAATGAACCTAACGATAGGAAGTCGGACCTTGAAGAAGCTGAGCATTTTAAATATCTGGGAAGTTTATTAACCAACAATGGGGATTGCAATAAGGAAGTAAGATCTAAAATTGGTATGGGTAAGGTAGCTTTTGAGAGAGAGAAAAGACTACTTACAGGTAAACTCAACTTGAAGCCGAAGAAAAGGTTAGTAAAAAGCTTGATATGGAGTGTGGTACTGTATGGAGCAGAAACATGGACACTGAAAACAATTGAAAAGAATCTCCTGGAAAGTTTTGAAATGTGGATTTGGAGAAGAATGCTAAATATAAGCTGGAGGGAACACCAAAGTAATGAGGAAGTACTGCAACAGGTGAGGGAGGAAAGAAGACCCATTAAGGTGATAAGAGAAAGGCAGAAGAAATGGATCGGACATGTGTTGAGAGGAGAAAGATTGTTAAAGGAGGTGATAGAGGGTAGATATGGAGGTAGAAGGCCGAGGAGAAGGAAAAGGAAAGCAATGCTGGATGATTTGAAGCAGGCATGAGCTACCATGAGATGAAAAGGATAGCTCAGGATAGAACACCTTGGCGGGTCACATGAGTTGGACCTGCCTGATAAGCAGAACACGATGGATATATATATATATATATATATATATATATATATATACACACATAGGAACATATACATATATACATAGGAACATATGCAGGGTGTTTGAAAACTTTCTGTACAAATTGTAATGGGGGATAGGCAACACCAAGACAAACCCTTTTCGTCTATGGGTGTATGTCCGCTGACGTCACCATTCGGCGCGAGAGGGCGCCGCTGCAATTGGCTAAAAGGTGAAGTGGGCTAGACTCGCGCTTGCCGCGGGCATTCTTAAATCGGACGTAGTACGCGTAACATGTTTATTTAAAGAAGGCATGTTTTTTAAAGAAGGTGCTGAAAGTTGCGACCGGTAGCATCAATGCATGCCCGACAGCGTCGAAGCACTGACCGACGTACACGTCGAAAGATTCCCGGCATTTCGGGAACAGTTCCAGCGGCGACAGCGATTCTTGCTACGAGGTCTTCTTCTGAGTAAATGAGAGTCTCGTACACGAGGTTCTTCATGTGTCCCCACAGGAAGAAATCGAGGCATGTTAAATCGGGCGATCTCGGTGGCCAGGCTACGGGCCCACCCCGGCCTATCCATCGGTCCCCAAAAGTGGCGTTCAGATAATCCCGCACATCGTTGCTGGAGTGTGCTGGGGCCCCGTCGTGTTGAAACCACATTCGTCTACGAATAGCCACGGGAACATCTTCCAGCAGTTCCGGCAACGTTTCTTCAAGAAATATCCGATAAACCCGCCCGTCGAGTTGGGCAGGCAGCAGGTACGGCCCAATCAACTTGCCATGGACGATACCCGCCCAAACATTGACGGCGAACCGTTCTTGATGAGCATGCACCCATGTAGCATGTGGATTTGCGTGCGCCCACACGTGAGAATTGTGCATGTTAAACACACCCTCACGTGTGAAACAGGCCTCATCTGAGAACAGCACATAAGCCGGAAAATTAGGCTGCACCGCTGTCTGCTGCAGAAACCAGCGTGCGAATTCCACACGAAGAGGGTAATCCCGAGGTTGTAATGCCTGGACTCTCTGACGATGAAACGGATGTAACTGCTGCTCGTGCAACACTCTCCAGACCAGGTCGTGGTTCACACCGAGGATACGTGCAACACCTCGCGTGCTTGCGCTTGGATTGTCCTCAAATCGCCGTAGGATTTCTTCTTCCATGTCAGGAGTGCGCACGTTTCTCTCCCAACCAGTGTCATGCATGTTTGCATGGAGTGTTCCAGTTTCTCGCAGTCGCCGATGCAAATGCGCAAACTTTTGATGGTTTGGCACACGTCTCTTTGGGAAGCGCTGTCGGTACAACCTCACAGCAGCTCTTCCGTTTCCATTGGCAGCCCCATACACCATATGCATGGCAGCCATCTCAGCAGTTGTGAAGCGCTCCATGTTACGCGTACTACGTCCGATTTAAGAATGCCCGCGGCAAGCGCGAGTCTAGCCCACTTCACCTTTTAGCCAATTGCAGCGGCGCCCTCTCGCGCCGAATGGTGACGTCAGCGGACATACACTTATAGACGAAAGGGTTTGTCTTGGTGTTGCCTATCCCCCATTACAATTTGTACAGAAAGTTTTCAAACACCCTGTATATATATATATATATGTATATATATATATATATATATATATATATATATATATATATATATAGGAACCACACATGAACTATGCTTTTCAGTGCAAATGTACATATACAGTATATTTGCATTGACAAACATAGTTCATGTGCCCTTACTTTTGCGCTACCCTATATACATATTTTTTTTCATGTAGAAAGGAGGGGCCAAGGACAGGTTCCCGCAAAAATTCCCCCGTTTATAAGAAAGAGAAAGCCAAAATCAAGGGCTCTGAAGCTTTATATTTATTTATATATATATATATATATATATATATATATATATATATATATACACTTATTGTTTAGGGATCTTAAATATTTACGTAACGTAACGATTGCATTTGAAAATTCTGAATGCATTGTTGTAATTGTTGTAGGGTTGCCAGATTTTTCAAATGCCCCTGCGGGACAAAAAATTTTCTGAGGTTTTTTTTAAGACCAAATTTTTTTTCAAATTGAAACTAGATTTCTTCAACGGTTACAACAAACAAAATTAGAAAACATTTATTACAATAATATTTAACAATTAAACATCGTGAATAAATTGAAATTATTATACATAATATTGAAATTCTAAATCAATTCATCCCTAAAAATTTGCTTAAAAAATATTTTTTGCGGGACATTTTGAACACTGGATTTTGACGCGGGATTTTTGGATCAAATGCGGGACTGTCCCGTAAAGTACGGACGTCTGGCAACCCTAAATTGTTGATGTATATTAATTAACCTTTCATGATTTCATTTTAAGTTTGTCAAATGATAATGAAAAGTGAGAGACATCGTGTTGTAAACTATCGGTAATTAAAAGGCCATTGTCCATTCCAAAAGTGAATGTCCTTTAATTAAACTTAGCGATATGTCAAAGGTAGAATGGTTTGCCTAAATGTTGTGCTTCGCTGTCGAACTAATAATAACTTTGTCAGAAATAGTGATACTTTGTCAATTTGTTATATATTTTGTCCCAACTCATTTGCAAAACACTGTAGTTCGTTTCATCCGCCATCTTTCGACTGTCGAAAAGTAAAGATGAACGAAAATTAGTCTGAAACCCGTAATTTTAAGTATTTTGAAAAAAAAGTTTTAGGGGTAACTGCGTGACACTCTCAGGAGAGTTCGATGATCATTAAAATGGGGATTGGATCACTTGAAGATCCGGGCCCCCAGCCCTCGTTAGTTAGCCTTATAAACTAACTAACGAAAATATCACGACTTTGCCTAACCAATCGTCATATCACCTGTACGCCCTTGACTAGTGGTTAGGTTAAGTCGTGATATTTTCGTTAGTTAGCCTTATAAGGCTAACTAACGAAGGCTGGGAGCCCTGATCTTCAGGTGATCCCTTAAATTATTAATTATTATTATTAGTAATTCTTGCTCACGTACAAAAAGATTTTACCCACCTACTAAAATAAAATAAGAGCATATATATGAGCATATGAGTATATATGCATCAACATATACATTTGATTTGATTTGTGATCAAATACAAATATAAAAAAATACTATTAAACTATGTTAAACTATTAAATTTTATGGAGCTATTGAAGAATAGGGACCCCAGCCTTCTTTAGTTAGCTTTATAAGGCTAACTAACGAAAATATCATGACCTAACCTAACCAATCGTCAAGGGCGTACAGTTAACCTAACGATTGGTTAGGTTAGGTCGTGATATTTTCGTTAGTTAGCCTTATAAGCCTAACTAAAGAAGGCTGGGGTCCCTATTCTTCAATAGCTCCATTTTTATTTCTATACCTATACTTTATTAAAATTTTATTTCTATAACTATACATACAAATGAATTTATTTCTATACTGTTCTATACTTATACCGTACCTCAATTTATATTATTATTTGGTATGATATCAGCCAGACTTAATAGGAAATTTGTTGGAGGGATTAACCTCTCGCAACATCAAAGGTCATACGAGTATGACCGAGAAAGGTTTGGAAACATATTTCAATTTAATATTATTAAATTATATATATAATTTTTGTCTTATAACATACTTTATCGTTATTATTAACACTAAATAATTTTAAACTGGGTTAAATTACGTAGTACAAAAAAAAAAGAAGCTTTTAATGTTTATTGAACCATTCAAAGTATAGCGTCAGATAAAATAAGACGAGGAAATCTTTTAAATAGCACCTTCTTTCAGCAAGACCATGCTCCCTGCCAATATGCCACTATGATTGTTCGACAGTTCTTCAATGAAGTCCTCCCAGCCAGGTGGATCGGTAAAAGGTGGGCCAATTGCTTGGCCACCTCGTTCACCTGATCTATCCCCAGTGGACTACTTTTAAGGAGCCACGTTAACAGTGTTGTTTACACATCAAAACCACAATGAATTTAGGGCCATGATTACAAATGCAATTCATGAAATAACTCGGCAACAACTGGAAGATGTTTTCAAACAATTGCAAAATTGGACTGAACAATGTATTGCGATGAACCGTAGTTATACTGAGATTCAGAAATTTGTAATGTAGTGTATTAAAGTCTTTCATAATTATGCTTCATATTCCGTTTACAGTTTGTTTCTATCATGTGTACACCAAACATTATTAAAATATGAAGATGCACAAGGATTTTGTAACCACCCTGTAGGATATCCAAATTTGACCCGACAGGGTTCGAACCTACCACCTCTTGAACAGAAGGTAAGGGCGCTAACACTGTGATGGGATAAAATTTAACACAACCTGTCATATATTTAAACAGCCAAGGAAACGCACAACGCATTCGCGTCCAGAGGCATTTTTTTATGCAAGAAGAAGGAGCCAAGGGAACATGCCCGCAAAAGCGCCCGTCCTATAGAAGAAGAGAGCCAAAATCAAGGCCGGGGGTTTTCGAGATGCATAGATATTCTGCGTTTAAATAATGGGAGGTCATAGACAGGAGGAAAGATGGATTGAGGAAGATTGTTCCAAAGTTGACCGGTTGAGTAGATGAAAAATAAAAAATATCGATTAACCCTTGCGTTGGTTAGAGAGTTGGACAGAAAAGGAATGAGAAAGTGTAGAAAGTCTGGTGCTGCGTGATCTCCTTAAAGGAGGAGGAGATATGCAGTAGAAAGTTCAGAAGAGCAATGTCCGTTATAATAGCGATAGTAAAGTGAGAGTGAGGCAACATTGCGTTGAAGAGAGAGAGATTGAAGACAATCAGTAAGAGGCGGTGAAGTGATGAGACGAGAGCCTTTGATTCCACCCGGTCAAGTACGGCTGTGTGGGTTGAGCCACCCACCCAACTGAATGGGATGAAGAAACTGCAAAGCCGGTACAGTACACCTAACCTCTTGGAAGCTGTTTTAGAAGAGAAAAGGAAACGCCAAGAATGTTAAGAGAAGAGGAAGGATTGAGTTGTATGTTGTTGAAGGTAAGGGGACAGTCATGTAGAAGATTGTGACGCGTAGAAAGATGGAGGAACCGATATTTTGAGGCAATGAAAGCCACAAGGTTTTCTCTGCCCCAATCAGAGATAGCAGAAAGATCAGAAGTTAGGTGTTCCATAGCCATTCTACGAATCATGGAGTGACTGTTGTCAGGGACGCTTTGTGAAGCGGGTGGAGAAGTGAAGATTGGAATCAATGGCATAGGAGTAAATAGGACAGAAGTGCTAATTAAAAGATCATTAATAAATAAAAGGAAAAGAATGGGTGACAGGACAGAACTCTGAGGAACACCACTGTTAATAGCTTTAGGAGAAGAACAGTGGCCATCTACAACTACAGCTATAGATCGGCCAGAAGGAAATTAGAGATGAAGGCACAGATAGAAGGATAGAAACCGAAGGAGGGCAGTTTCGAAATTAAAGATTTATGCCAGACTCTATCAAAAGCTTTTGTTATGTCAAGCGCAATGCAAGAGTTTCACCGAAATCCCAAAAGGCAAAAGGAGGATAACCAAGAGTCAGAGAGATATGCAAGAAGATCGTCAGGAGAGTGTCGCTCGCTGAACCCATACTAACGATCTGAAAGAAGATTGTGAGAAGAAAGGTGTTTAAGAATCTTTCTATTAACGATAGATTCAAAAACTTTAGAAAGGCAAGAAATTAAGGCAATTGGAACGGTCACCCTTCTTTGGGACAGGCTGAATGAAAGCTAACTTCCAGCAGGAAGGAAAAGTAAAAAGTACCAGATGAGAGACAAAGACGAAAACGTTTGCCTAGGCAGGGTGTCAGCACAGAAGCACAGTTCTTGAGAACAACAGGAGGAACACCATCAGGACCGTACGCCTTCCTAGAGTTGAGCCCAGATAGGGCAGAAAAAAAATGTTTGGAAGAGATTCTTATTTCAGACATAATTAGGTCAGAGGAAGGAGAGATGGAGGAACAACACCGGAATCGACCGGAGTTGAGTTGTAAGCGAAAGTTTGAGCGAAGAGTTCAGCTTTATCAGGAGAAGAGAGGGCAACTGAGCCGTCGGAATGGTAAAGAGGAGGGAAAGAAGAAGTAGTAATTTTAGCCCAGTAAAGCCTAAAGCTTAAGGGCCAAATTAAATTAAATAAATAGTCCAGCTTCGCAATTATTTATGTCATTGTAAATTGTAAAACCAATGTATTTATTTTCTTATTAATAAAGGTTATTCAATTAAAAAATAAAATTCAATTCAAAGTGAAGTTGTTAAAGAGGTTCTTAGCTTTCGATGCCAGAAAGAGCGAGAAGACTTAGAATTGGATAGGTTTTTACATTTTGTCGGATGAAGGAAATTTTGGCGAATCTAAGAACAGATTTTGCACGATTCCGGGCAAAAATATAAGCTGAGTGAGAGTCAGGAGTTGGATGGCGACGGTACCTTCTGAAAGACTGCTCTCTGTTGCGGACAGCTTTAGAACAAGTAAAGTTAAACCAAAGTTTTTTTTGCATCAGTAATAGGAATAGAATATGGAATGTATGCCTGCATGCCCAAGAGAATCACCTCTGTGATGCGCTCAGCACACTCGAAAGGGTCCCGGACACGGAAGCAGTAATCATTCCATGGGAAATCAGAGCAGTACTGCCTACGTGTTAACCCCCTCTCCCCCCGACACTTGAGGTAATGACCAGCATTTCATTCAGACTATCTAAAGTCCCATAAATAAAATATCTTGCAAGAAGACGCACGATTTTACGTAATGCAAAATGGTTCTGGCGCAAAAGCGTTATGCGTTTCCTCTTTTGTTTAAATATCTGACAGGTTGTGTTCAAATTTATCCCGTTGTAGTGTAGTGGCCAGCGCCCTTACCTTCTTTTTAAGAGATGCTGGGTTCGAACTCTGGTGGGCGCAAATTTGTCATTATGCAAAGTCGTGCGTGGCTATGTGCGATATTCCATATATGATATATACGGGGTGAATTTTACAATTAAACATGGGAAATAAATAAATGATGCACACTCACAAGGAAATAAAAAAAGTTATTCCATGGCTTTTCGTGTATTCACTGACGAGGTGTACGGTTGAATACACGAAAAGCCTTGGAATCGCTTTTCACTAATATATTAGTGTGTGTGTCACTTTTGGACTTTTTTTGAAAAGTTATGGTGCTTACCTCTTATATTGTGACAAATTGACCGAAAACCATGAATGAACCCCCCAAAAAATAAGCCAAAAATAAGCCAAAAAATAAGCCAAAAATAAGCCAAAAAAATAAGCCCCCTATTTACACAAAAAATGGTGATTTTTGGAGATATTTTTGGTCATAGTTTCCTTACTAATCATCGTATTTCAAAACGTTTGCTACCAAAATGTAGAGAATAACGGTATCCTCTTATTGTGAACGTTTTAAAACTATTTTAGTTGTATACGGTGCTGATATTTCAGTGGACCTTATGAAATTTTTCCCTCTGTTTTCATTTCTATAACATTTATTTACAGTATTTCCAGGTTTTATCTACAAAAAGTATGCAAATATAACCAAATGTATGGATAAATTTGCTTTTCTTTCAGAATTCTATTATAGATTTGCTTAATTTCATAGTTTATTAAAATTAGTCAATAGTCATGGCTAACAGTAAGCCAATATTAAGAACAGACCTAAGAAAATATGATTCTTTATTGGGAAAGTTCGTGGAAGACATATGCGCAAGAGAAGGAAGCATGCTTCCAACGAATAGTGAAGTTCTCAGTCTCTTTTTCTTCTTGAGAAGGGATCAAATGAAAAGCGACAATATGTCAAAGGAAGAAAATATTTTAGAGTATTAGATAAGGTAGAAAAGGTGTGGATTATGGCTGGCATACCATGAAAATCCGTTAGAAAGCGGAAAGGACCCCATAAAATGTTGTGGAATTTGATAAAGAGCATGAGAAGTTCGGTAAAAATATAGAGAAGAAATGTTATGAAACCCAAAAAACATCTTTTATGTCTCGTTTAGATAAATTTGATATATCAACTGAAAATGTATGTAATGAGATCCAAAATGATACATTGAGAACTATACAACAGAAGAATGAGGATCTTCGCTTTTTGGAAGATCAGCGAAGTGCTAGAATATATTTTCTGGGTCCGATCGATAAAGCTTATGTAGCCAAACTGATCAAAAAGACTGCTAGAATAGAAGGTGGAGAATGAAGAAAATTGAAAGAAAAAGAACGAGAGGCATTAGAAGAAGAGACACACAAACTTGAATCATCTGAAGGCGAGTTAGTGGACTCAAGTAATGGTGAAGATGATTTTAGTACTCCGAGCCCAGGCCCATCAAAACGTCCTAAGTTACTACAGTCAACATTAATATCTAATACAGCTGATCGTTTAGGACTATCATTCGGACAACGCTCGACATTTGCATCTGTGGTAGCAGCTGAATGTGGGCTAGATTTAAAAGAGATGTCATTATCGAAAAGTACTTCTGCGCGAGCTGCGAAGAAGTCGAGGAAAGCTACTGTTGACACTATTAAAGAGTCGTTCAACCTACCTCAATATTGTGTAATCCACTGGGACAGCAAAATGATACTGAATGTTTCAGGAGGAAAGCAGGATCGATTGGCAATACTTATATCGGGAGAGAATGTTGAGAAACTTCTCTCGATACCTGACATCAGTGTCTCAACTGGATCGACACAAGCTTGTACTGTTTTTAGCACAATCCAAGAATGGAAATTACAGGCTAAGGTTTACGGAATGGTATTCGATACTACTTTATCCAATAGTGACTGGATAAAAGGGGCTTGTAAAGTACTGGAAGACCTCTTTGGAAAAAAATTATTATGGCTCGCTTGTCGCCACCATATGGCAGAACGAGTTTTGTCAGCAGTGTATCTAAAGGTATTTGGAAAATCTACTTCACCCTAAAACGAATCTTTCAAGACCTTCAGAGATGTTATATGGGAGAAGCTAGATACTAAGCAACCCTTCAAACAGCTATCTATCAATGACAGCCATCTCAAAGACCTGAAAAAATGCGTCATAGATTTTATGACAGATTTGTTCAAAGATAACCAGAGCCTTCCCAGGGATGATTACAAAGAGGTAGCTGAAACAACTATGCTCGTTTTAGGAGAAATTCCTGCCAGAGGAATACACTGGATCAAGCCAGGAGCTCTCCATCACGCCAGATGGATGGCTGTCATATTGTATACGAATAAGATGTTAGCATTTTCAGACCAAGCTGGATATGATAATGTTACAATAAAAAGCTGGAAAAGAGTATGCTTGTTTACATCGCTGATCTACTCCAAGTACTGGCTATCAGTCACCAACCCACTTGAGGCTCCTGAAAATGACCTCCTCCTATACAACGAATTAGTTCAGTACAAAGAGATTGACAGGGAAGTAGCGGAAGCTGCCCTCAACACTCTAAAAGGTCATTACTGGTACCTATCTGAAGACCTTGTAACCCTCTCTCTCTTTGGAGATTTACCTCATAGTGAAAAGGACAAGGTGACCAAAAAACTTTCCTCTTTCAATCAACCACCAAAATTCAAACAGGGTAAGCCGATATTTCCTATCCTAAAAGAACAAGTTAAAATTCAGCAATTAGTTGGTCTAAACTCTAAACTAATGGTTTGTATTCAAAGTCCTTGGTTCAACGGGAGATTGGATAAGGACTCCAGCTGTAACGTGGGACAGCAACAATGATTTTCAACGGATGAAGAGAATACCCTCTTCAACTAAGGTTGTTAATGACACTGCAGAAAGGGGTATCAAACTTTTGCAGGATTTTCATGGCTCATGTAGGGATGAAGGTGAATTTCAGGCATTGCTTCAAGTTGTAGAGGAAAGCAGGCGTGTTTTCCCAAAGTTTTCCAAACAAGATCTCTTGAATTTGTAATTTCTTTCCATTTATAATTTCATTTCATTTACAATTTTTCATTATAATTTCAAGAATAGCACTTTGTTTCTATTTTATTAAAATTGTTTTGTGTTTGTATTTCATAATAAAAAATAAATAAAAGAACGATGGGCTTTGCATATTTTTTTTTAGATTAATAAAAATTTAAGTCTACAGTTGTCATTTTTTTTTGTTGCCAAATTTACTAATTTTAATCTACTAAACATATGTGCAAAGTTGTTCCCACTTTGAATCTCTAAACCAAAAAAGTGTTGCTCATTTAAGCCCATCCGCTTTTTTTATTTATATTTTCAAAGCCCATCGCCCCAGAGCTGCATTAAGATGATACTCTATGGATGGTGGTGACATCGAAAGTATATACGATAATATTTTATTGCAGTTCAGATCTTCCAAAGATATAAAACAGCAGCATTTTTCTCTTAGAAAATGCATCAAAATGACCAAAGAGATATAAAAAATTTAATAAATTTAACTCAAAGGTTTGGTAGCAAAATTTTTGAAATACGATGATTAGTAAGGAAACTATGACCAAAAATATCTCCAAAAATCACCATTTTTTGTGTGAATAGGGGCTTATTTTTCAAATGGGGAGCGGGGACTCTAAATATTACCCGATTGTCTTTTTTTTGGTTTATTCATGGTTTCTGGTCAATTTGTCACAATATAAGAGGTAAGCACCATAACTTTTCAAAAAAAGTCCAAAAGTGACACCCTAATATATATATATTATATATATACATATGGCTTCTTTTTTTGCGGAACGCGCCTTTTATTTTCAACATTCAGAAGACACTTTGATGTTTTCATTTTCATTTCGATTTTGTCATAATTTTGTCATGCACCCCCCTCCCTCAAAAAATTGTTGCATAGCAAAATTTTAGGAATAAGAAGGGGGCTTTTTTTTTTGGATTGGGATGGTCACAGGGTGGGATGGAGTAACAAATGGCAAATGTCGGAAATATATGGCAGAGTTCCGGAACCTTTCTTTCCAGAAAAAACACTATCTATCTATCTATCTATCTATCTATCTATATACATATTACTCTTGTTATTTTAATCTATTATCTGTCATCTATTTATCGAGGTTTCGTATGAATATCAATTTGGTTTCAGTCTCCCGAGATGAAAAATGTACAATATTTCGTATATTTGAAAAAGTGTTGGAACAAAATAAGAAATTAAGGATAAATCCATTGATTTGGTGCCTTCATTAATCTCTTTCGGAAGTCACACACACACACACACACACACACACACACACACACACACACACACACACACACAAAATAAATAAATATATATATATACACGAGGTGTGAATGTATGTATACATTTCATTAAAAGTAAAAAGTGAAATTACTAAAAATCCTTTTACGACTAATTTAAAAAGAAGAGAGAGAGAGACTCTTATCCTTTCTCCGCCGCTTGAAAGTGTTGAGAAAAAGCACTTAACTAAATAAAGGCAAATTTAAAGTGGTCGTAAAACTCGTCGCGGACATGTTTTGCATTGACCTCCAAAATAGGGTATTGGTAAACATTAGTTATTTAGGTTCATTATTGGGTGGGGAAGTTGTCACTAATTAGATCTGTTCAGTTCATAGCTCCGATAAAATGGATCGCGCGCACACACACACACACACACACACACACACACACACACACATATATATACCCTAAAATACAACTTATTTACTATTTAGATATAAAGTTTGGTCTTTCATTCTCGCTCTCGTTCTGTGTGTGTGTGTGTGTGTGTGTGTGTGTGTGTGTGTGTGTGCAGCTCTGAATAGAATTCTTTTTATGCGTTTTAAACTTGCTTAAAACGCTGTTCTCCACTGGTTGTAGTCCTTCTGTGAGATATATCACTAAGTTTACGTTTTATATACGACTATCAAAATATACTACTGTCAAAATGATGTCACTTCCGACCACTTTTGGAAGACAAACTTAATTGTAGAACTTTCTTTGCAGCCATTTTATAGTGTTTAAGAATAACCTTTTTTCTAAGGAAACACTAAGGAATTATTTGCATTTCTTCATCTATTTTCATGAAAGAATAAAAAAAAAAAAATCTTTTAAAATTTTAAACCCCAAAATTCAATAAGCTGATATCGTCGCTTATATCTTGAAAAGCCCTAGCTCGAAAATTAAAAAGAAAAACGTTTTTATCGAAATATTGGTTTGTTTTTGTGTTCTGCACCTTGTCTCAAAAGGGCCTAGCTCTCCTCCAATCAGAAAACTCGTGCATCTTGTAGAATCAAGCGCGACAAGTGGGACGACCTTCAGAGCAATAAACAGTTTTTCTAGTTTCCTGAATAATTCCCTTTTTACGAGCTAGGGCCTTTCAAGATATAAGCAACGATATGATGTATTTACTTTATTGAATTCTTCATGGATTGCTGGTTTCGCAACAGTACAACATAAGATATTTCACACACACCACACACACACACACACACAAACACACACACACACACACACAGTCTAGGGTGTCAGGGTGTCCCATTTTTCACTTTTTTTTAAAATGTCAATGTCCATACTTTTTTCTTGTTAGAACTGGTCCACTGAATACAACTATATCAAAAGAAAATCTTTTTCTGAATTTTAGGGGTCCCCCCACCCCACTCGAAATATTTTGCGCTCTCGGAATGCATAAATTGGCATTTTGGGGAGTACATTTGACACTGAGGAGCCAATTATTTATACAACACCTACATATTTGGTACAAAATGATAGCTACATTCATGCACCTAACATTAAGATCCATCAAAAGTGTTTAATAAATTAATAAGTACTTATAATTAATATTCTTTCATTATAGTAGGTCAAAATTAAGGGTAAATATTTTTAGGTAGGCTCCCTATGTTTATTTGCTCTATATTTCCAATAAATTATTATTTATTATATATTTTTATTTATGTAGTTTTATGCAATATTGTTAATAATTTAGGTAATATACAGGGTGTACATAAAGTCAGGATCTATTTTTGTGAAGCACTTGGAAATTATATGGAATTCAATCATAAAATGATAAAGTGGTAACATTTATTAAATAATTAAGAGTAGGATTCGACGTGACGCCCATCAGTATCCCTGCACAGCTCAAATCGTTCCGCAGCATTTCTAAACACATTCTGGAGCATTTGCGGGGTTATGTTATCTGCAGCAGTTCGTATACGTGTACGTAAGTTTTCAAGACTCGTAATCTTCGTCTGATAGACGTGCGATTTGATAAAGCCCCATGCAAAGAAATCTAAAGGGGTTAAATCTGGTGATCTCGCTGGCCAAGGTCTTTTGTGCTTCCGCGTCCGATCCAGCGATTTGGAAAACGTCCATTTAGATAATCCTGAACAATTTTGGCATAGTGACAAGGAGCACCATCATGTTGATAGACGACGGTACTAACAATCCTATCCCCGTCGTCTATCAACATGATGGTGCTCCTTGTCACTATGCCAAAATTGTTCAGGATTATCTAAATGGACGTTTTCCAAATCGCTGGATCGGACGCGGAAGCAACAGACCTTGACCAGCGAGATCACCAGATTTAACCCCTTTAGATTTCTTTGCATGGGGCTTTATCAAATCGCACGTCTATCAGACGAAGATTACGAGTCTTGAAAACTTACGTACACGTATACGAATTGCTGCAGATAACAACCCCGCAAATGCTCCAGAATGTGTTTAGAAATGCTGCGGAACGATTTGAGCTGTGCAGGGATACTGATGGGCGTCACGTCGAATCCTACTCTTAATTATTTAATAAATGCTACCACTTTATCATTTTATGATTGAATTCCATATAATTTCCAAGTGCTTCACAAAAGTAGATCCTGACTTTATGTACACCCGGTATATTAAATTTATATTTTTCAGTTTTATGAATTTTTTTTTGCAAAGATAACATAGTACTGTTATGATACTGCCCTCTCGTGGCGTTTCTGTTCAACACACAGTGTTTGTGTTGTCAGTTGTTGTCCTGTAGAAGTGCTGTGTGTTTGTAGGCTCACAACAGTACTTTAGATATGGCTAGTAGTGAGCCAGTGCTCAGAAAAGATATAACAACTTATGATTCAATATTAGGTAAACTCAAAGATGATATACATACTGAAGAAGGCCGCATGCTTCCAACAAATGGTGATGTCACAAGATATTTTTTCTTTCTGAGAAGACAACAAATCAATCAGAGAAATGTCTCAAAGGAGGAAAATATAAAAATTGTTTTACGAAAAGTTAAATGTATTTGGAATAAGGCAGGCATTCCCTCGAAAGACATCGCTAAACATAAATCACCAAGAATGATGATACTTGATTTAATAAATAAACATGATAACTTGATTAAACATAGAAATAGAAAAAATATGAGTGCGAAAAGCAAAATTTCTTCGATCATACGAATAAATTATTCGACATTTCGACCCAAAATGCTGTTGAAGAAATTCGAAAGGATTCAATGAAATCTACAGATCAGAAGACTGAAGATATCAAATTTTTAGGAGATCAGCGAGGTGAGAGGAAATACTGTTTGGGTCCAGTTGACAAAGGATACGTTGCAAAAGTGTTCAGAAAACAGGCCAGGATTCGTGAAGAGAAAAATTGAACAATGAAAGAAGAACAACGCCAATCTTTAGGGAAAAAAGGTAAGGGTGAAGAGCTCGAAGATACATTTGACAGTGATTCAGGAGATGACGCGGCAGATGAAGACTTCTCTCCCAAGCCAGGTCCATCAAAGAAGGCTGTAAACGTACTTAAGTCAAACCTAATATCAAATACGGCAGATCGCCTAGGCCTTTCATTACGACAACGCAGTGGCTTTGCTTCAGTAGTTGCAGCAGAATGTGGGAAAAATATTGCAGAAATTAGTATTTCAAAAAGTACGGCAGGTCGAGCAGCTAAAACAACAAGGAAAGGAAAGGTAGAATCCATCAGAGGGGAATTTATTGCTCCTGAATATGTTTTGATTCACTGGGACAGCAAAATGATTGGTGATCTATCAAATGAGAAAGAAGAGAGATTGGCGATTCTTGTTACTGGAGGTAGGGATGTAGAAAAGTTACTTTCCGTGCTGAAAATCGAAAATACAACAGGACTGACACAAGCATCAGCAGTTGTAGAGTCTATGTTTAGCTGAAAATTGGAGAATAATGTGTATAGCATGGTTTTTGATACCACTGCTTCCAATTCTGGCTGGGTAAAAGGAGCTTGCATAAAAGTAAAAGTCCTACTCGGGAAAAAATTGTTTTGGATGGCCTGCCGTCATCACATGGCTGAGAGAATTTTATCGGCTGTCTATTTGAAAATATTTGGTAAGACGACTTCTCCAGTAAATGAAGATTTCAAGAAATTCAAAGAAAACGATTGGAAGAATATTGACACCAAACAACCTCATAAGCATCTTGAAATAAAAGATTGATATCTACGGAATTTAAAAGCGGGAAACATCAAATATATGAAAGATGTCCTTAACAATAAAAGGAGTCTTCCCGAGATGACTATAGGGAAGTTGCTGAAACAACACTTCTGATTCTTGACGTAGTCCCTTCACGAGGAACGCACTAGATGAAGCCTGAGGCATTTCATCACGCAAGATGGATGGCAGCTATACTTTATATACATAAAATGTATGCTTTCTGCAATCAAATTGGGTTTGACTCAATGACCATTTATAAGCTTCAAAGGATGTGTATCTTGACGACACTTTTCTATGGAAAGTATTGGCTTTCGTGCACAAACACAGTTGATGCCCCTGTAAATGATCTCGACTTTTACAGGGAAATGGTTCGCTACAAGCAAATAGACAGTGATATCGCTGAAACAGCTTTAAACACTTTTAAAGGTCATTATTGGTACCTGATTGAGGAACTTACACCAATGGCTCTCTTTGGTCCTTTGAACAATGAAGATAAGAGCATGATGGCAAAAGAACTATTACATTCTGTCCATCCTAAAGACTTTCATATAGGCCAACCTGTCTTCCCCATTTTGAAACAGAATGTTAAGCTCCACCGACTTATTGGTTCCAAGTCTGGGTTTTTCTTTCGCCAACTAGACTCAACAGGCGACTGGCTTAAAAAGCCTGTTCTTATGTGGGAAACTGATGAAGATTATATCAGGGTGAAGAATATAATTTATTTTGCAAAAGTTGTTAATGATACGGCGGAGCTGGGAGTTAAATTGATGCAAGATTTCTATGGCACATGCAAGGATGAGAATGAAATTCAGGAACTTCTACAGGTTGTTGAAGAAAACAGGCGTATGATCCCTGTTGTTTCAAAGAAAATATTAATCAATATGACAAAAAGACAAGACTAGTTAGGCCTAAGTAATATACCATTCTAATGTTGTGTTTCTTTTTAGTTGTATATTGGAAAGCTATATATTTTGTATTTTATTAACTTTATTCATTTTTTCTTGTAAAAGTATATTTTGATTTATGCAATGATTAAAAAAAAAAAACGATGGGGCTTTGCAAATTTCTGTATTTGCAAAGTTGTTCCCACTTTGATAGCAAAAGTTGAATTTATCTTTGTTCGATTTTTCATCCTATCTTATCAAAGCCCATCGCCGTGGAGCTGCATTGGGATGATGCTTTATGAGTGGCGGTAACACTCGTGTTAAAAATGAGATATTAGAAAAAACTTTCAGATAATTTTGGTAAAAATTACTCGTGATTTTTCATGAGGTAACATTTTTTTGGTAAAAAGTTCCTGTAATGAATCGATTTTGATGTACAAATTCTTTTTCATTTATTATATACTTCCGATGGGTGTTTTAATGTTAGGTGCATGAATGTAGCTATCATTTTGTACCAAATATGTAGGTGTTGTATAAATAATTGGCTCCTCAGTGTCAAATGTACTCCCAAAATGCCAATTTTTGCATTCCGAGAGCGCTAAATATTTCGAGGGGGGTGGGGGGACCCCTAAAATTCAGAAAAAGATTTTCTTTTGATATGGTTGTATTCAGTGGACCAGTTCTAACAAGAAAAGAAGTATGGACATTGACATTTTTAAAAAAAGTGAAAAATGGGACACCCTAACACACACACAAACACACACACACACGTTTGGTTAGCTGACAGAACCGCGACATTTCCACATTTTCAACTAGGGATGGCGATATTTAACCTATTCTAAATAATCTAATTAACTTAATCTAACCTAACCTAACTTAATAAACTTAACCTAATCTAACCTAACTTAACTTAATTGAATTAACCTAATCTAACCTAACCTAAATAACTTAACCAAACCTAACCTAATTAACTTAATCTAACCTAACCTAAATAACTTAACCAAACCTAACCTAATTAACTTAATCTAACCTAACCTAACTTAATTAACTTAACCCTATATGGACAACTGTTACAAATTTCTAACCTTTCATATACACGCATTTATAACTTAAGCCTACAGAAAATTTTGTCCATAGAGGGTTAACCTTATCTAACCTAACTTAACTTAATTAAATTAACCTAATCTAACCTAACCTAAATAACTTAACCAAACCTAACCTAATTAACTTAACCTAACCTAACCTAATTAACTTGACCTAATCTAACCAAGCCTAACCTTTATTATCCCCTTTTTTCATGATATTTAATGCTTTTCATTAAAAATTGTCTGAAACTATGGCAGCACTGCTAATGTCGCGACACGTAGGTTTGTGTCGTGATGGCTTCCCTGTATCCTAAAGATTGTCGCGGTTTCGTAGGGTAGCAAAGAAAACACACACAGGTCAATTGATTCCTATACAAACTATATATGGAAATTAATTGTTTGTCGTAAGCCACATGAAACTTTACCTCAAATACAAGACCTCATGCAATTCTGCAGCAATTGTCATCCCTCCACCCCTCCTAAAATAAGGGGGGGGCAGCCCCCAAGAGGAGAAAATGGTTATAGCGCTTAAGATAAAAACAGAGAGGTTGTAAAGTGAGACTGTAATAGTCCTGAAAATCCATTTTAAACCATTTTATTTATAAACACACACACACACAAACACACGCGCGTGTGAGTGCGTTTGTGCAAATTAAATTCACAGTTAAATAGAAAATATTTTTAATACATTAACCAACTAGATAAAATGGAAGACATTATTCCTTTATTCCATGAAACGATATTATATTATAGGCCTATTATGGGTTCATAATAAATAGCCAACCATAGTAAGCATATAAGTGTGTGTGTGTGTGTGAATAGAATGTAATTGAAAAAAGATTATCATATAAAATGAGGTGTGTGTGCGTGTGTGTGTGTGTGTGTGAATAGAATGTAATTGTAAAAAGATTATCATATAAAATGAGGTTCGCATTTAAAAAATGGAAGGAGTAAATTGATGTGAATTTTTACTTACCCGCATTTGACGGCGAAGAAAAGAAGAGATAAACACAGCATCTGTTTTTGCATTGAGTGAAAAACATTTTTCAAAATTTCTTGAATTTTTTTTTTTTAGTTTTTGGTCTTAAAGTATTTAATTTTGTTCAAATATTAATGTGCATACATATACACACACACACATATATACAGTCTCTTTTCGTACAGTTTGTTATAAAGTACGTAAATTGTATATGTATATATATATATATTTTTTAATTCTCACTTCATATAAAATTAAAAAATTTCACCGTGTTAAATTTCCTTTTTATATATTCAATTGTGATTTCTTTCCTTATTCAGGTTTTTTAATTTTGTTAGTTATAAGTTTGTTTACGTACGCGGATATACTACAAGTTTCCTTGTTTACACTTCCAACGCTAAAATTATTGTTCGCGTTTTAATTTTAAGTTTATTTCGCGTTTTATATCGTTTATTATCTTTTAAAAAGAAATTAAAATTTTCCTCGTAAGAACTCTGTAAATAGAATGTTTATTAGCCTTTAAACGAGTTTCACAGTATTATGAAATATTTTCTGATATATTCTTTATTAAAACTGTAGTTCCTTCACGTTTTTTTGTTTTTCAAATGGTTTAAAAGCACGTTTTTTTGTTTTTCAAATGGTTTAAAAGCACGTTTTTTAAATGGTTAAAAAAACACGTTTTTTTTTCGAATAGTTAAAAAAAACCACGTTTTTTAATATTATTTTTCCTTATTTCTTTTTTTGTTTATGTTTCGAGGTAAAAAAAGCTTGTCTAATCAATGATAAAAACTTAAACATTTTTTTAACCGAAAACTATAATAAAATTCTTTGTCTCAAGTTTTACCACGAATTAGGTAAATTATCCCTCATTACCTCATCAGAACTTGGTTCATTTACCTCAATAGATTGATGGTTCGATGTAACATCGCACAAAGGACATTCGAATTACCGAATTAATGGGTTGAAATCAGATTTTTAAAGGTGAGAGACCTGTGCCTTAAATTTTACTCGAGGGAAGAGGCGTCTTTTTAAAATTTTTATCACTGCAATTTGTTTCTAACTGTTGATGGTAATGAACGTTAATTACGTCGAGAGCCGTTATAATCGTTCTTTTTTCCTCCTCATTCCCTCTGTGATTCATGAACCACTTGTACATAACCGAAGAAGGAGTTTTATGTTCATACAGAAAATTGTTTCAAGCAAATCTCTCCTTGGAAGAAGTGGCTAAACGACAAAAGTAAAAAAACGCCAGAAAACGTAGTTAAAGTTGTACCACTTTGAAAGTACCATCACTTTTGAACATTTGAAGATATTTTTTTACGAAATATCTTCAGAAGTTCAAAAGTTACGTCACTTTCAAATTAGTACAACTTTAACTGCGTTTTTCCGACTTTTTTTTATTTCTGCCGCTTAGCCACTTCTTCCTAGGAGGGCCTCAAGTACAGAGTTAGTTAAATCAAATCGAAAGTATATTCCAGCAAAAAAAAATAATATAGATAATTAACTTCATTTCAGAGGAGGAAATAAATCCCTTCCTCGGTCAAGCACTGTAGTATATTAAATAATGTGTCGCAGGAAAGAGGGTTTGGAAATTATGATGGAACACCAAGAAGGGATAAACGTTTCTTCCTACGAACTGCATCTCAATTACATTTGGACTTTACCTGAGCGCAAGAAAATTTTATCCATTACCACAACATGTGTGTGTGTGTGTGTGTGTGTGTGTGTGTGTGTGTGTGTGGTTTCCCCATGAATAGGAAAACAGGTGATATGAAATTAAATTAGTTTTATTTCTATATTTTTGAAATTTGGTATACTGAAATGTCAAAGGTAAAGCGAATTGCATAATTATGAAGAGTAAAAAGAAATAAAAATTTATCGTGCATCACCTCATCTGTTGGGCCGCAAAAACCAGATCATTCTGTCAGGTTAGGGAGTCTAAATTATATAGTCTTAAGAGGGAAGTCCGGAGGAAATTTATTTAAATAAACATTTATGATCGTAACAAATGTGTCAAGGGAATCATATCACCGCAAGCGTAGGAAAATGTGATTGGTAAAAGTGAGATAACGCTGTGAATGTATTTACATGATTTATAAAGGCGAGGGAGTTCGATGGAACAAGGTCAAACAGCACAAATATTGGTATAGCTTGAATTAACGAACTTTTTGGGGGTTCTGGATGGCGTGATCGGCAGGAGCTCTGACTCTAAAACTACGCGACATGGGTTTGAGTCTAACTAGCTCCTAGTTTTCCACTTTATTGCCTTTTCCTTCCCTTTCTGTGGAATAACGTTACTGGAGGATGGAGTTACCTGGATTCAGCCAGACCTGCCCATCGGGAAACCGATAGCTTTTGAACAAACGATATTCTGCAAATCATTCCTGTGCAACAGGAGTCAAATATATCAAACATAATAACATTATCATCCCCGAACTAAAAATTATACATGGAGTTCCACAAGGAAACAGTGTGGGCCCCCCACTATTTCTGATCTATATAAGTGACTTTCACAACTCTCATAACGGGAAAGGCTTCCACTATGCGGATGACACTTCCCTGACATACTCAAACAGCGATCTAGCACCCCTTAATAAAATAGTAAATAGGGACATCGCACTAGTCTGTGACTGTCCAAAAGCTAATAAGTTATTGTTAAATGAAAGTTAAACAAACTTCCTGATTTTCACAAAAAATAAATTAATACCAGACTTCAGTAATATTATCGACTTGCATATAGGGTGGTCAGATGTCCGGCTTTAAGCGGACAGTCCGCCTTTTGAGCACTCTGTCCTTAGGGTGGCCATTTCCAAATTTCCAAAAAGGAGGACACTGCGTATGTGGCCGTACGTTAACATATATATATAATATATATATGTTAACGTACGGCCACATACGCAGTGTCCTCCTTTTTAAATGGCCACCCTACTTGCATATGATATTCCGCGCCACTGAAGGAAATTATTAGGAATTGTGCTTGATAACAAACTATTCTTTCCTTCATAAACTATCGAAATTCTTGTTTATATTAAAAAAAATTACATTTCTTTCCGTGAAATACGCCTGAAATGCCAAACAAAGTCTACGGTTGGTGATTATATCTCAAAGGCAAACTATGCTCTCCACTGTAGTGCGAATTCTTACACTTATTCAGCGGTAGAATTATGGAACTATGAAATGAATTAAAATCAATCATCTCTCTCTCATTATATATATATATATATATATATATATATGTGTGTGTGTGTGTGTTACACACTGACTGTGCATGGAACAAGGAACTCTTCTGAGAAGAGTGACCCACGTCGGGTTAACATCATGAAAAAGAAAAACTATAGTATTTATCATTTACCATTACTTATTCAAACTATAGTGGATTTAATTTTCCAGAAGAGTTCCTTGTCCCATGGACAGTCTCTGTGTAACATAAAAGATCTCAGGGGACCATTCTGAGTTCAATCCCATATATATATAAAGCATAAGATTTATCGGTCAGTTGCGCTCACTTCCCACCTTATAAAGCACTTCGAACTGGTAATTAGAGGCAAGATTGCTGGCTACCTGCAGGAAAAGGAATTATTCAGTCCGAACGAACATGATTTCAGGGCTGGAAGATCATGTGTATCAGAGTTATTAGACTACGAAGAGAATATACTGGAAACATTGTGTCGATAAGAAAATATAGATGTAATACTCGTACGTACTGATTTTGTTAAAGCGTTCCATAAATGTGACCATGAAGTTATAGCACCCAAACTTAAAAATACAGGAATTTACTGGAAAGCTGAAAAAAATGTATATTTCATTTTCTGTCCAAAAGAACACAAAAAATAGTAGGAAATGCAGTCGAGTCTGAAATCTCAGAAGTTGTCAGCTCTGTCCCACAAGATACAGTATTAGTTCCCTCGTTGTTTATAATAATGACTGCAGATATTGATGTAGATGTTAATGACAGTATCGTATCGTGTTTCCCGAATGACGCAAAAATATGCAAGGAAATATCAAATGAAGGTGACAGAAAAGTTACCAAACAACACTGAAGCATTATTCAAGTGAACAGAAGACAACAATATGAAGTTTAATGACGAAAAGTGTCAACTTATAAGATATGATAACAAGAAGGTGCTACAGAGTAAAGGACACAAAACACAAGAAGCCAAACAGATAACACCAAACCCACAAGTCTTGGAGCGCTATAATATTAAAATCAGAACAGCTAGAAAAGCAATGGGAATAATCTAGTAGACCTTCCCATTTTTTACATCGACAACAAATATAAAATTTTTTACAGGTTCTTGACAATTTCCTTAACCAAAAACATTTACTCGAAAAATTTCCTAAAATACAAAAATATTAATTATTAAAAAATAATGGTAAAGCAATTAATTATTCATTTAAATTAAGATCCGCACACTACATGACCCTCCGGCAACGCCCCTTTTCATTTGTGGGATTTGATGAAGGAGAGAGTTACTTCCTACACTCCTCCTGCCTTCGAACTGTCAAAGTAGAAATAAAACTGAAAAGAATTCAAATATTTATTATAGGCCTCAACGTTTCGGCAAAAACTACGACTTCCCTCCCCACTAACCAAAAAATAACGCGGGTGCATATCAGAAACGTACATTTGCGGAAAAAAGTTCTCCGAAAAGCTAAAACCCCAAAAATAATAATTGTTATTTCTTGGTTTCTTGGTTCTTTGATAGCTTTTATTGTTTTTATTTAGTAAAAAAGAAACTATAATTTTAAAGGAGAAAAAGAACTTACCGTAATTATATATCTGTGAAGCTTTTTGGAATTTATTTTCGGTGAATGTCTTTCCGCAAATATACAGTGCCATAGGGGGGCCACTATGGCCCCCTATGGCACCTTTGTAGTACAGACATTTTGAGGATAATACCGACAGAGAAGATGGAAAGAAAAATTATGTCGATGCAGAGCAAAACAAGATGAAGTTCTCATAAATGTGAACATTCCTCCGATTTGTGCTTTGAGACGCCTCATTTGACAAACCCTTTTGGCTCGTCAACTCAAGTCAATTGCTCAACGCGAGGACAAAAACAGACAGTGATAAGAATCGTCGGGTGGCACCTTATAGTCTTCATATCCGTTAAGGAAAGAAAAGTAGAAAATGATCCTTCAAAGTGGAAGTCAAATGAAGAGGTTGCCATCAACGTTCGTCGTTTCGGAGACCATTCGGAGAGAAATTTATCTGACGGAGTGAATTAATACGAGATGCGAGGGAATAACTGACGAAGGTAAGGTCAAAGAGAGAGAGAGAGAGAGAGAGAGAGAGAGAGAGAGAGAGAGAGAGAGAGAGATTCCATAAGAATCTAAAAAGCGAAGAAAAAAGAAAAAGGACAAGAGGGGATACAGAATGGAAAACGGAGAAAAGAAAATAAAGCATATGAAAAGAAAAGATGCCCGGGCTCATACAGGCGACATATTCAGCCAGGTTTCTCTAGATGAGAGCAAATTCTCTTTGTACGTTTGAAGATCAGAACCAAGGGCCTACTAACTCTACAAGGAGTCCAGAAGGTCCTAAAAATATTGCAACAGATGACATCGACGAAACGCCAACACCTTCCGCAAGACGGGAAAGAAATTCATTCCTTCGAAGGAGGGAAAACAAAAGGCAAAACGTCAATCACTCTCTCTAACTCCCCAGCTACCTCTCTCCTCTCTCCTCTCTCCATATCTCATCGACAGACAAAGACAGAGAGTGGCAAGTGGAATAGTGGCAGCCTTCGGAATTCGTACAATTTCATACAGAGAGAACAAAGACCATACATGAAAGGTTTGTCGAAAGTACAAAACATTATTAATAAACAAAGTTTACAATTATTATTAATGTTGAGCAAAAAATCAATTGGAATTTTTAAAAATCTCAAAACAATCCTGGAAATTCGAAGTTAATTAAAATTCACTTATTTCTATAACTAAATTGAATTAGATATAACAATTCAATCTAAAGACCGGAAATATAATGATGATAAAATTTTATTAGATATCTGAATCTTAAAAAATATAATTAAGATAAATTAATTATATGATTATAATAAAATATAATGAAGAATATAACTAAATAAAATTCAATATCAATCTTAAAAAATGGAATTATCATCAATCTTTATAATTCAATAATGTCCACTTTTAACAATAATGTTAAATGTGGGAAATTTCCCCAAGTTTTATTTCATTCACAGACGTTGAGGCATCGGGGATAAAAATTGGCAGCTGGGGCCCATCTTTCTCGACAAATACGCCTTCTGCACCAACATAATCTGGTAAATTTCGAACCACTTTGAGTCGATTGCGGTGAAAGCATAGAAAATGCACAAGTAATGTCATTTACTACCATTATTGCATGACTGGTGGCACTAAAGTAAAGTTCATTCTGTGTGTGTGTGTGTGTGTGTGTGTATATATATATATATATATATATATATATATATATATATTACAATTCTTTTCATGACTACGCCCTGGTTCTCATTACGAATTTTGGGAGCTATTGGGACGGGAGGAGGAAGCGTAAACGGAAGGTCTTAATTTAAACTGACAACGTGGCTGGAATACAAATGAAAAATATGGGCTTTGTGCAGTTGTTCTTAATCTCGTCATGTAGCTATATACAAATTAACAAATTATATTATATTTTATATATATATGTGTATATATATATATGTGTGTGTGTGTGTGTGTGTGTGTGTGTGTGTGTGTGTGTGTGTGTGTGGTGGTCTGTTTGTTAGGAATAAATGAAATGAACCAAATAAAATTCAAGTCCAAACCCTCGATTTGAATATAAGAGCGCATCCCGCCCTAAACTACCCGGCACTCTGGCTCCACCATCCTCACGAGAGTCCTTTCAGAGATCATACCCAGGGCACTAATATCAAGAAAAGCAAAGCCAAAGTTTCTACAGCCTTCGCACCGCTCACGCACGTAGAAGATCGCTGTTACAGAACTGGGGGCACCACCACCGGACTCTTCAAAGCATAAGAGATTTTTTTCTTTTATTTTCACAAGATCAGAATGGTAAATCCAGTGAGAGAACAGGTAATTTCGTCTTTTTATTGGTCAATGCGCAAAAGTAATAAAGTTCAGCAATGTTTTAACGTTTATATGAAGTTAATTCAAAATTTTTAACCTTCACGAAGAGTACGTAAGCAAAGATTCGAAAAAAATAGGGTAACTGATCTTTCTATACTGAAACCAAGAGTACGTAAGCAAAGATTCGAAAAAAAAAATAGGGTAACATCTTTCTATACTGAAACCAAGAGTAGCCTACGTAAGCAAAGATTCGAAAAAAATAGGGTAACTGATCTTTCTATACTGAAACCAAGAGTACGTAAGCAAAGATTAAAAAAAATAGGGTAACTGATCTTTCTATACTGAAACCAAGAGTACGTAAGCAAAGATTCGAAAAAAATAGGGTAACTGATCTTTCTATACTGAAACCAAGAGTACGTAAGCAAAGATTCGAAAAAATAGGGTAACTGATCTTTCTATACTGAAACCAAGAGTACGTAAGCAAAGATTAAAAAAAAATAGGGTAACTGATCTTTCTATACTGAAACCAAGAGTACGTAAGCAAAGATTCGAAAAAAATAGGGTAACTTATCTTTCTATACTGAAACCAAGAGTACGTAAGCAAAGATTCGAAAAAAAATAGGGTAACTGATCTTTCTATACTGAAACCAACACTAATAATGGCACAATTACAGAGAGTAAGACAACTTAGTCCGGTAAAATTTGTTGTGCGTTCTTGAAACCATTTTGGCATCTGCTATTTGTGACATCAGTAAGTAATCAGACGGAATTTTCCTGCCTGTTGTTGTGTATTATAGGGGGTTCACAAAAGTAAATAGACAATTCCCCCCCCCCTTTTTTTTATTATACTAAAAGTCACTAAACAATAACAGATTTATTGAATGAATATATTTAGAATCGTGTTGTTTTCTTCTTTGGATTATGCAAAGGTGACACGCTCTTGCATTCCATTGATGAACTTTGGCATTTGTTCTTAAGGACAATCATCGTGGTGTCTATTTACTTTTGTCTACCTTCTCTACATGTAATCTAATTTTATTGACATATTAAATTTTCTACTATTAATAATTAGTTAAGAAAGAAGTCCATAATTATGACGTCATAGCACGTAAACTCTTTTTAATGACCAATCGTAGCGTTAACTAGACGGAGCTGCAGTCGAAACCCGATGGAAAAGGAGGGAGAGGGAAGCGCGTGAAGAAAGTAGGGGGTGAGTGAGCGTGGGATGGGGTATAAATATCAATAAACCCCACTATATATAATATATGCAGAGAGCGGAACGTGCTAATAGAGTCTTTAAAAAGAGCTTGTAAGTCAAGCCTGGATGCTGAACAAAGCCTTGTTGATTTGATTCGAAATGCACCCAACAGATGGCGTTTCGCTTAACTTTTTGAAATTTGAAATTTACTTTTTTAAAGCAACTTAAAATTAACTAAATTCACAGTGTATATGTATATATATATAATATATATATATATATAGTATATTGCTTCCTATCTAGGCCTATATATGTATGGCATCATTCCCACATATATTTTTTTTTGTTTCATTGAAAAAAAAATTAATATATACTGTACAGTTTTAAATTACTGTAAATATATAAATGCATAAATAAATATGTGTTAAAACCTATACATTTCCCCCTATATATATATATATATATATATTATATATATATATATATATATATATATGAATGAACTCAATGATTGCATTGTTAATCAAGATTTCACCAAACTAGCTGTAAGTATCTTAAGAATAAATAAATGACGATAGAGCTTTTCAAAACCAACAATTTATTATTTTTTTTGAAGGGGGGAGGGGGGCGGGTTATCTGATAAAGTTACAACCCGAAATAAATTTTCCATGCGCGCACCTCCTCCATTATATAAAAGCTTCCACTTCTAGCCATTATCGGACGGAATACGATATTATCATCAACAACATCGTAAATTCGGCACTATTTCACCCAACAAGTTTTAAAACTTTGCACGTTTTTTATAACACGAATCAACTGGTTTTCCCTCGTTTTTTATCACGTTCTTTTTTCCTTATCTTTCGTTCTCTTCTCTCGGAGAATGAAAACGGTCGTCTCACTTCGAGAAAAGGCAGACGAGGAATGAGGACGCAGAGCAACAGCGTGGCAACTCTACTTTCAAAAAACTCGCCAAAATTTCTCAAACAAGCGCTCTGTTAATACATACAGCACATACACGCATACATACATACATACATACATACATACTGTATACATGAATTTTATATATATATATATATATATATACACAGGGTGGTGCAAAAGTTTGGACCCATAGGCGGTTTATATGGAAAAAAAGTGTGGCCTGCAGGAAGTTATTATGAAATGAAATTTAATTAACCATACACCAGTGACTAAATTATGTTAAATTTAACGTTCTAGTTCAGAATTTACAATAAGTGTAATGGTATTTCGTATAATCGAGGCATAAGGAAATTTGCGACTGAACGTGAGGTGGCTCCTTCTTTTGCGTACAAAAGCACAAGCTCTATTCTTTCTGCTATTGTTAACTTGTCTGCCATAGGGTAACAATCTGAAAAGTATTTAGTAAAATTATAAAAAAAATTTAATTATAAAAACTATTATAAAAATCGAAAAATATTTTTATATAATAAATTGCCTATGGGTCCAGACTTTTGCACCACCCTGTATATATATATATATATATATATATATATATATATATATATATATATATATCATATATACCACCGGATAAAGAGTTTCACTCTCTTTTGAATAATACTTTTCGGCCTCTAATGTGTATATATATATATATATTTTGTGTGTGTGTGTGTGTGTGTGTGTTAGGTACTCCGAACAAAAGTTTTTAGTTTTAAGACCCCAAATGTTTTGTTGTTACATCAATTTTGCTTTCATTATTATTTTCTAAAATCATTTCATTTTTCATTTCATTTTTCATTTCATTTCATTCAATTATTTTAATAATTTCAAATTGTTTTTTTTTTTTAACCATTAAAATTTCTCCATCGGAGTAAATAATTTTAGGAACTGATGTAGTTTATGTAAATTTACATCTTGTTCAGTTTACATCCCGTCATATTTATTGGCAGACAAAATATATAGGGTGTCCCGTAAGTCTGGAACCATAGGGCAAAATGATAAAAACGGCAATAAAAACGCCGAAGAGACTTTTGGGGACTTTGTGAAATGAGCGAGGACGGTAGCGGCTGTGTCATCGTCGGTGGATGTCCTCGGAGGTCCACTGCGTGGTTTATCTCCTATGGAGCCCGTTTCCCTGAACTTTGCTACAAGTTTGCCGACACAGCCGTGTGTTATCGGCGCGCGGTCCGGATGCAATCTGTTAAATTCCTCAGCGACCTCCCTCTGACTCCGATTTCCTACGAGCAGAATTACCTGGATGCGTTCTTCCTTACTCAAAGACATCATGGGCATTTGCATAAACGGGAAAAACATGAATTACTTATTTTACCCTATGGTTCCAAACTTACGGGACACCCGTATAATATGAATTACATTGAGCATTAAGAGTTGTTAGTCCTGAATTTTTAGATTCCGAGTTATGCAATATTATGAATATTGGTACCAAATTATGTTATCCTATTTCATTTTTAGATAACTGCCTTAGGAAAGCCAAGAATAGATATTATAATAATGTAACTGTAAGGGAATTTGAGCGTAAAAATATCCTTAGCCTACCTTACCATGTTAATTTTAAATATTTTTGGACTTTACTTAAAGCAATTGGCATCAATGCTGTCTTTAAGTATAATAATACTGTTAAATCACGTCTAATAAAGAATAGCCCGGATAATGTGGTTGGTTGTGTGTATTCGATCGGATGCACAAAATGTAACTCAGTGTATTATAGGCCAAACGGGTAAAACGTTAGATATTAGGGTAAAACAGCATAAATATGCGTGTAGAACAGCAAATAATTCGAATGCATTGTTTAATCATATGTATAGATGTAATCATAGCATTAAGTGGGATAGTTCTAAAGCGCTAGTTAAAAACAGAGATATAATTGAAAGGAATATTCTAGAATGTGCATTTATCCATTTTAAAAATAATTTCAATAACAGCGCGGGAGTGTATAAAATAGACAATATCTTGTTTAAATTCCTTCTGCCTCTCATTAAGTCTTCTTAATTAATTATGTGCTAATCTTTTTGTTCCCCACCCCCGCTGTATATATATTTTGGGCTTCTCGCCTGCCCCCTTCATTCTCTGACGAGGTGTACTTCTGAATACACGAAAGGCCTTGGAATCATTTTCTTTTTCCTTGTGGGTTTACATCATTCATTCATTTCACGTGTTTAATTGTGAAATTCATCCCATATATATATATATATATATATATTATATATATGAAAATTATTTCACGAAAGTAACACGTGAAAAGTATTTATGATGAAAGAACCACGAAGGAAAGGAAACACAGAATGATGCTCAAGCGCTTTCGTCTAATGATGCTCAAGCACTTTCGTCTAATGACATCCTCAGGAACACTGCAACAAGTGAATGTTCCTGAGGATGTCATTAGACGAAAGCGCTTGAGCACCATTCTGTGTTTCCTTTCCTTCGTGGTTCTTTTCATCATATATATACCTTTGGTTACCTTTGGTTAGCTTCCGCCCGAATTGTTCATTCTGACGAAGGTCAAGCTTTTCACTCCACCTTAGACCTACAGTTTAACGTGGAATCCGAACCACGCCCCATCAGCAGCCCAGCGTCGTAACCACTAGGCCTCCTAGGGTACCCATTTATCTACCAACCACTTTCTTTGTTGTGTGGAAGGATGAACAGCTGGGTTTTGCTGCGCGCCAGCTGCCGTCGGGTCTCGAACCCGGGGCCGATGGATTCGTAGTCAGCGACGCTAACCACTACACCACCGAGGCGCATTATATATATATATATATATATATATATATAAAGTAGATGCATCGATGCAGGATATATACATACAGTAGATACTGCACCTACTTCAGAATTTACTGAGCACCAGCATAAGTCAATTTTATTATAAAACGTGCATAGACAAAACGAGGGTGAAGTTAGTAGTATGAGCTTCCCCTCGAGTAGTCAAGGTTTTGCCTATATTCATTCGAAGCTTTATTTGGACTTGTTCTAGATGTGAGAGGTGTTGTTCAATTTTGCTGATGACCAAAGTGCTCCCAAATGTATTTGACAGTCAAAAACTCTTGATGACCAATGAAGGAAGAACTTTCAGCCCTATTAATCCTTTCAATAAATTATAGTTTAACCGGTGTGGTATTTGCCCGTATTGTAATGTACAAGTAAGTAAGTAAGTAATGTACAATAAGTAAATAAGTACAATACGTAAGTAAATAAGTACAATACGTCAGTCTCTTCAGCATCGTATAAACTGTGTCCATGTCATTACACTAAAAACATCGAGTTGAACTGAGGCTGTAAAAATAGTTCTTCGAATGTGATTAGCCATTTTCCATACTCATTTGGACTATGTCACTGCTAGTCGCAGCACTGCTTCTGGCTATGTCACTAAAGTTAGGCGACATTGGGTCTGAGAAGTTGTTGGATGGGCGGTTCTAAAGAATCGCATTCGAAAACAACAATATTCATCAAAATCTAAGCTACATGCAATGATACAGGAAGAATGGGACAAAACTGAGAGTGCCACATGCAAGCACCTTGTAGACAGTATGCCGCGAAGAGTTAAAGAAGTCGTAAAGTGAAATTAGGAAGTACAAAATATTAAATACTTACCGAATTTACAATAAAATTACTATTGTTACATTACACTATTATACATTGTTACTGTTCCATGTCCTTCTGAAGGCAAATTCAATGGAGTCCCTAATACTTTTGGCGACGACTGTATATGGCGACGACTGTATATGACGACGACTGTATATGACGGTTCAGGATTGACCAACGACCTATGCCTCATTTGCGAGATTTCGTGGAAGAAAATCTTTCCATAATATAGGGTGTTTATAAAGTCCCTATCTATTTCAGTGAAAACGTAGCAAAAAGGGTAAAATTCAATGACAATATAATAGAAGGCATACATTTAATGAATACTTAAGCATATTATTCTACATGAGCACCATCAGTATCTCTACAGAGTTCGAATCTGTCAGCGGCATTGCGGAACACATTTTGGAGCATGACAGGGGTTATTTTTGTAACTGCTGTTACGATACGAGCACGTAAATCTTGCAGATCTGTAACCCTCGTTTGATAGACGTTTGATTTGATAAAGCCCCATGCGAAGAAATCCAAGGGCGTTAGGTCAGGAGATCGAGCCGCCCAGGGCCTGTTGTCTCCACGTCCGATCCACCGATTAGGAAATCGTTCATTTAGGTACTCCCGAACAATGTTTGCGTAATGACAAGGTGCCCCATCTTGTTGAAAGACGACGGTGTTTAAAATGCCATCTGAATGAAGCTGGGACATTTACGTGCTCGTATCGTAACAGCAGTTACAAAAATAACCCCTGTCATGCTCCAAAATATGTTCCGCAATGCTGCTCACAGATTCGAACTCTGTAGAGATACTGATGGTGCTCATGTAGAATCATATGCTTACGTATTCATTAAATGTATGCCTTCTATTATATTGTTATTGAATTTTACCTTTTTTGCTACGTTTTCACTAAAATAGATAGGGACTTTATAAACACCCTGTATTATCATGATGTTTGCTTTTCTTTTACGGAAGCTCCCCAGATAATTCGCATTATTTTTCTAATTATTATAATTTTAATGTTGTAATGTTCACTAAATTAAGCATCCGATAACGTTATCTTCCCAATATCCATGACTTGTGGGTTTAGTGTCATCTGTTTGGCTTGTATATAGTGTTTTATATCCTTTATTTTATAGTTCCTTTTAGTTACTATATCTTATAAAATGGAATTTTTCTACGTCATCCTACTCTGACATTTCCTTGCATATTTTTGTGTTATACGCGAAACAAGATATGACAGTCATTAATATGTGCATCTGTGCCTGCAGTCATTATCATAAACAGCAAGAGAGCTAATACTGTACCTTGTGGGAGAGAGCTGACGACTTTTGAGATTTCAGATTTGACTCCATTTACTACTACTCTTTGTTCTTTGAGTCTGAAAATTATATAGCCATCGTTCGAACTTTCAAGTAATTCCTGAATTATTAAGTTTATGTGCTATAATTCCATGATCGCATTTATCGAAGGCTTTAGCAAAACCAATGTTATGGCATCTATATTTTGACTTCGACACAATGTTTCTAGTATTTTCTCTTGATGCTCTAAAAGTTGTAATGGGCATGATCTTCCAGCACTGAAACCATGTTGGTTCGGAGTGAATAAAATATTTTCTTGTAGGAAGTGAGCAATTTTGCATTTAACTACAAATTCAAAGCCCTTTATAAGGTGGGAGGCGCGAGGCACTGGCCGGTAGTTTATAGGCATTGTTGTGTTGCCTCGTTCGAATTAGGGAGCAAGTTTACGTTCTTCAGTGGGAGTGGAATTTTTCCTCTGTCGATTTATTTTCTCCTTAATAAGTATCGTGGCTTCTCTTTGCATTTCATGAGAAATATGGCACTCCATGTGTCTGGCCCTGGTGCTGAATTTTCTTGTATTTGCGATAGAACTTCCAAGAACTTCCAAAAATTCAAAATCCACTTATAGATTCGTGTCTGTACTTGTTCTTGACTGATCTGGATCTTTGTCAAAGAATTCATTTGAATTTTCTACTTTCTTCCCGGTCTTAGAGGTGCTGAACAGAGTTAAATTGTTCCTTCAGCAGTTCGCTCACTTTTTCTAGGTCATTTGTGCATTCGGTTATCCGATCTTTTAACGCACTAATACCCTCTTTACATTTCACTTGTCGGATTGAATAAGTTCGTTTCTTGTAAGTTGTAAGTAACTTTCTTTCTAATTGCACGTTCAAAACACTTCATAAGGTGTGAGGTGAGAGCTACTTGCCGATAGTTCTTAGGTATTATTCTGTTACCTCCTTTCAATAAGGAGTCAATGTTCACTCTTTTAATGATTGCATTAAGCCTGTTACAGTAATTTTTGTATGTCTGTTCGTAATAATATAGGTTTTCCATAATTTAAAAATAGTATGTGTGCATTTAATATTCAGATATGAGTTTTGATTTTGCAAAGAAATTTAAATATGGCCATTAATGTGCTTCAGAATGTTTGAAACATCCAGTATGCGTGTAAAGGATTATTAATTTTTATATAATTAATGTTAAGTCTAGGCCAAAGAGCGAGGGAAAACGATTAATTTTCACTGACGTGTTTCTATGTTCGTTTCAAATCGTTTCGTTTGGTCCAAGTGAAAGACATAATCTTTTACATCCATATTAGTAGAAGTAAGTTTAGGTTAGCTAAACTTTCAGGTAGATTTACAGTCTTAAAAAACTGAATGCAATCGAAAGGTACAATTTGGCCAAAACGTAACATTAGAAAACAAACACATTTTGGAGCTATCCATACTTTTTTTATTTGTCGGAATGTTTCCTTATTGTCGTCGAAATCAACTTAAGATCACAAATTTCAAGCTACCGCTTGAAAACTAAATTTAAACTTTACAAAAGCAATAGAAAAAGTTTGATTTGGACTCTTTCAAAATATCAAAGTTTGACTACATTTTAAAGTAAATCCTATAGCCAGACTATGGGTTTATAGTGCCACTTTGCATTGATTGTACAGTTATTTTGTGGATAAGAAGTTAGGTTGGGTGTAGATTTTAAAGCATATTAATTATTTTCTGTAGGTAAATGACACGGTAGTCTTTTGTTGATTTATTAAACAATAACTAGAAACAAACAGATTACTGATTAATTATTCACATTAACGTTAAATCTATCTATTAATCTATCTATTAATCTATTGGTAATCCCTGCCCTAAAGGACACCTGATATTTTCAACTCTTCTATATTTTTAATAGAATTATATACCATATGTTATATACAATATATTAATACAATGTACAGTATTATTATTATATACAAGTATATACAATATATTATATTGCATATATATATATATACTGTATATATGTATATATATATATATATATATATATATATATATATATATATATATATATATATATATATATATATATATAATTATTTATATATATATATATATATATACACACTCAAGGATAGGATATTATGCCATATTAAAAATCACAAACATAACATAATAGGGTATATTACGATACTTTTTTGATATGTAAGGAGGAGAGTGTAGACCCCAATCGACCAGGGAAGTACTCGGGGGAGGGAGGACGTTAGGCAGGAGACAGAGAGTGCTGGAACCCCCGTTTCTCCTGCCATTATCCTCTTTAGTTGATCTTTTATCCGTGTCTCATCTACTCCGTGAATAGTCCAGCATGCTCTCAAAACACACACTTCTCCTCTATTCTTTACTACACATACATGCATTTAGCATACTACGCAATCATTTCAAAATGTATAATACTGAGCCCAGTAAAGCCTAAAGCTTAAGAGCCAAATTAAATAAAATAAATAGTCGAGCTTCACAATTATTCATGTCATTGTAAATTGAAATTTTTTATTTATTTTATTATTATTAATAAAGGTTATTCTATCTATCTATCTATCTATCTATCTAGCTATAATGTGTATAAAAAAAAATGACATTTTGATCCACGGAGACCTTGATTTCGGCTCTCTTTTTAGGGGGCATTTTTTTACGGGTCCCTCCCTCCTGCATAAAAGAATTAATGTGTTATAAATTAAACTAATAAATAACTCTTAATTATCATCATTTCGAGTTAATATGGTCCTTGGATACGACCGAATAAAGTTTTTGGCATTATTTAATCCTTTTAATGTTAGTATTTTTTAAGTTTTTAATTAAATCACTTTTTAATATAATTTTAGAGGTCTGGATAATGGCTATTAAAAAGTCATTATTATTATTATAATTTTTTATTAATGATGATAATAATAATAATAATAATAATAATAATAATAATAATGTTTATTTTTATTTGCTACATTTATAGGCATACAAAAGGTATACAAAGAGTGAAATATAATAACACACATCTATATATATATATATATATATATCAGTGGCGGATGGTCACTATGTGAATTGGGTGTGCGGAATATCATGTGGAGTAAAATTAATAACTGAAATTCATGTTAACTTAGTTATTAATAAATCTTAACAGTAATATGATAAGCATACGCAATCCACCTTCTCAATATTACACTAAACACTTGGGGAATTTGGGTGAACTGTAAAAAATCTAACACCAATTTCCTACGGGCTCCTTTTAGCATCGAACTTATTTACACATAAACTCAAGTCTTCTTTTTGGAGAAAAATAGTGAGCAATAACGTCCTCATATAAGGAACTTCTTTGCTTCACATGTAGTCCAGGCAATTTGTAGTTAGACCTGGGCAAAATTGCTTCAGAAGCTTTCTAAACTGTTTCCAGCTCAGGAACCATTGCCGAATAACATATCCAAAATCCGACAAATTGGACCCCGGGAACACCCCCAAAAATGAAATTCAAAATGGCGGACTGGATGTTTCCTACGAAAAAAAAATATATATAATTTTACGCTTTTATTTATAGAGATACATTTGATGCTTTTCTTTCAGTTGTAATGTTTTAAATAATTCAACAATATACAACACAACCAGTTATTAGGCAAATATAATGTTATATAGCTTTTTACAGATTTTTATAATCAATAATACAACAATTATTTTTTTCCCAGTTTCAAGTTATGTTCATTACAGAAGAAGTGATACCTGGTCACAAACATACAGAAATTAATCCTCTTCTTCACTATCATCGGATAGATTACCGGTACTTGGGTTGTTATCGCAACCACTGATTTTGCACTCGCCACAAGCGGCTGAACAGGGCATTCCATTACGCTTGCATCCACATCTTGAAGTAGCACATTTCGTCTTGCAGGAGCAGCGGATCATGTTGAGTAGATAATTTGGAGCTGGTGGCTTGTCGTAGGCTGTAGGGTAGTAGGAATTATTCTTTACATACCAACCCCACTGTTCTGCATCGATCTTCTCTTCTGTAGACTTCCAGATTAGTATTTGAAAGTATGTGCGAAAGCTGTGGTACTTTGTGGACGCATCGGTAGGTGGCAAACGTTCGGGTGTAACAAAAGATTTAGCTGTAGCTACCTTTTCAACTAACATTCGATGACGTAGTGTGTTAGTGGATTCAAGTGTTTAGCAGCCATACACAGAAGCATTGCCTTTCTTCCAGCGGCTTCAATGTCAGAGTGTTGGCAACAATCAGAACAGAATGTATTTGCAACTGAACGGAGTTCAGCACCTTCATCAGTGTGTCGAATGCTTTGGCTTTACCGATCGAAAAATTCTGGATGTGCTATCACAGCCCGTGAAAGCATGCACAAACAGGAGATACTTGCAGATGTCATTGCCTAACAATGATTGAATGCTGAGAATATCATACACAGGATTAGGAGATGGTCCCCGTCTTATATCGCTGCGATAGTACAACTTGAAACCACTGTCCTTGGCATGGTACAGAAGGAGAATCAGCAAGTCGGTGCTTCCCCTATTACTGTTGTAGTTGCATTTTCTGATGAGGAAACTGCTGCACGAACGATGTCCACATCAGCATCCCCATCTGCGTTGTGAACAGTACACCCGTGCTTCTTCAACATCTCACCTACGAGGGAAATAAATGCTTGCTTGTTGTTTTCATTAGCCAAGAAGTGTTCCTTCTGGCCAACAAACTTCATGCTTGGACTGAGATTCACATTTCTGCTTGTCTTGGTGCTGCGTCTTCTGTGGGTCATGTCCTTGATCGTAGGAGAGCTGCTGTAGCCATCAAAAACAATGATTGCTTTTCCATATGTTTTCAGAGTGAAATCGGCATATGAGTTGGCGATGCTGTCATATGTTTCATTTTGACGCCAGGAAACACGATGTAGTAGAGATCCACCATCCAATACGTACTGGTCTGTGCACTGAATTTCTTGAACTCTTCCATGCGTAAAGTGTCAGTGTATTTGATTATTGCATGAGCTAGCTGAGACTTATCGGGTTTCCTCAAGATACTTCGTGATTCGAACAATGCAGGAGGATATGCACACAGTTCGTAACACATGACATCTTCAAGATTCATGTCTCCGCCAGTGGCAACAGTCATCATTCTCTGAAACAGTAGTGCAGGATCTACTTCTATATCTGAAGCATCAGTTATCACAACGGCAGAAGCAGATCCTAGTGTTTTCACTTTGTCAGATCTTTTGGCAGAATATGTAAAGGCTTGTTTCCCAATCATTTTTACGACAATGTTCGTACCGATTGAATGCAATTGATGAACGTTAACTCCAGGATCAGCAGTTAGCCCTGTTACAATGTTGCAGAGACCCGAGGTAGAATGGAATGGGATAAGGATTCCAGACGTTCAAGTACTTTCTTCATGTCATTACTGTCCCTGATTTGTCTATTTCCCTCATTTCCTTGTGCTGTTCACTACTTTCCAACAAAACTCTGGTGTATTCCTGCATTGCTAAGTATAAGTGGAACACAGAGGCATAGAAAAGAGCCACGTTGTCCTTTGGATGTCTGTAAATCCACTTCCGCGTGTCAGTCCGCCTCTGCTTTTCAGGGAACGCATTAGTACTTGTTCTATCACCAGGTCTGTGCCGAGTCCGGCCCATAATCTGTCGTTCTTCTTACCACAACTTACCTTCCTGGAACATTTTGTTAACGGCTGGATTTTCAGAAGGCAAACTTAACATTTTCTGCAGGTACAGGTATATCGATTTCAGGTAATTGTGATGTCCGCTGCTGCAATTATGGGGATGGTCTCCAGCATAGCTTGCAAGTGCAAATACCACGAGCCGTTCTGTCTGCTGTTATCAAGGAACGTGCAATGTTGATCATTCGCTGATATTCCACCAGAGTTGACTTGTTTGCGAAGTAGATTGTAGGTCAGTTTTCTTCGCATCCAAAGTGGTAGCAATCTGAGACAATGCATTCGAAGATTCCACATCCTCAACTGATTGTTTGGCGGTCATAACATCGTCGAGCAGGTCACAAGCTTCCTTATGGAGGTCATGAGGAGTTCCATCTTCATTACGAGGGAAAACGTCTGCGACTAGTAAGGTACTAAGAGCTGCATCTACTATCATATGACCACTAGGGTGGATCGATTTTACATTTCTTTCGATTTCCATATTCTAATAGAGACACAAACTTGCGCATGCATGAGAAAATAGCCTCTGCAAAATCTTAGCTTAATAGGTACATCTTCTGCCCCGGCAGAGCGATGAAAATCATATTTTAGTAGTCAAAAACGTATTTTTCTTATAATTTTTAAAATATTTCAATATGCATCAAAATTATTCCTAATAACTATAAAGTCGATGAAAAAGACCTCATATGATCGTTTTCCAAGCGCGTTGTCCTACTTTAATATCTTTTGCCCCCGGCAACAACGTCAAATGTTGAAAAAATAGGTAATTTATATACATATTTTCAGATCGGCTCTTTGTCTTAAATAATGCATTTATATATTTCCCATAGCATTTATATAGTTGCTTAGGCATGAAATAACACACGCAAAATTTTATGACTCTAGGCTAGGGTTTAAAGGTCATCTCTGGTGAGTGAACACGGGTCGAAAGGGTGGAGCCATTCGTATGATTGAAATGAAACTACAAAGGCCAGTTCAGTGGATCATATGCCTATTACACGGTAATGAATTATCACTGCGACACCTCATTCAAGACTTGGACGGCAAATAACTGGGCCAATGGGCTTTACTGGACCAGTTGGAAAACAACTGAACGACTGCGAAAAACTTCCAATTACAGAATTCGATGCCATTCCATCTCCCGACATTGACATAGATGATGCCGAGTTGAGCACTGACCAAAAATATTTGTTAGGCATCTACAGAGCAGTGTCGAGCGGTAGCTGCTCTTCAGCTCTCGTGGCTCGAAATCCAGGTAAATGGCGCATTCCAGGTGGCTGACAACAGCAAATAGATTTCTGCGCCTCTATGTTTCAACCAGTGAACCCTCCAGCACCTTCAACGAAATTGTGCGATTCATTATGACAGTTTACGCACCAATTTGGTTTAAGATAAAAAAAAAACTCCAGTTTCACTGAGGGCGCAAAACATTTTTTCGAAATGATGCGTCTCTCTCAGACCATGCCTCAAAGATCTAAGACAATCGCCAACAAAGTCCTCCGTAGAAATTCTTTCTTTGCTCACCCAGAAAATATTTTGATCTCCATGCTACATGCCGATGAGCAACACATAAAGAATTGGGATGGAGAAGAATATTAAAAGCACGATCAAAACAATCACCAGCGGGGGAAATTCGAGCCTTCGCCATGCCTGAGCTGCTCTACGATAGTCAAAACTATTACGAAATGATCAACTGGCAAACGGCTGAGGTGACCGAACCCCCCGTTACAAAAACAATACCTGATACCCGAATAAAAGAGTTTGTTGAGACGGGAGACCAGCCTGATGGACTGATCCCACTATTCCCTTGTCATACTCAAGCGGTCGAGAGACTCATCAAATTAGTAACCGAAGCCTCTGCCAGTGTAAGTGGAATAGAAAGAGGGACGGATTCATCCGCTCCCTCTTCACTCCCGAACAAAAATTCCACGATTTGATTCTAAGAAAGATTACCGTATGTAAATCGACATGCAGCCAAAGGAAGGGTGGTTGGGGCTGGATAGGGTGGAACTCGACGTACAGCCACCTCCTCGTGGTGAGTTCTGGGTTGCTAATTTTATAAAATTAGCAAGCGAGGAGCTGTACTTAGTACTTATCGTACTTATAACATCTCATTAACGTAATTATAATCCACATTTAGACTTTTCTCGGGGACAGAAGATATTACTCTAGAGTCATAAAATTTTGCGTGTATGTTATTTCATGCCTAAGCAACGATATAAATGCATGGGAAATATATAAATGCATTATTTAAGACAAAGAGCCAATCTGAAAATATGTATATAAATTACCTATTTTTTCAACATTTGACGTTGTTGCCGGGGGCAAAAGATATTAACGTAGGACAACGCGCTTGGAAAAACGATCATATGAGGTCTTTTTCATCGACTTTATAGTTATTAGGAATAATTTTGATGCACATTTAAATATTTTAAAAATTATAAGAAAAATACGTTTTTGACTACTAAAATATGATTTTCATCGCTCTGCCGGGGGCAGAAGATGATTAGCTATTAAGCTAAGATTTTGCAGAGGCTATTTTCTCATGCATGCGCAAGTTGTTGTCTCTATTAGAATATGAAAATCGAACAAAATGTAAAATCGATCCACCCTAAATTGACCACGTATCGCTCTTGAAACAGCTTTTCCAGACATCATGTGTTGCACGGCATTTGGTCCGTATATTTCTTGAAGTACTTCAGACAATCCTGAACCATTCATAAGAGTACCGACTGCTCCCAAAAGATTCATCAGAGTGTGAAATGATCCCAGCATTAAAACAATGTCCTGCAGGTCTCTCTGTTCATTGATGATTTGGGAAGCTTTCCAGAACAAAGGCTGATCAAAGGTAATAATGCATGGGACTTTTTGATCGCGTGCTATCTTGCTCAAATATAGTAATGTCGAAAATATGCAGGTCATGTCAGTTGGCGACATATCTATGATGGGAAGGAACGTGATCGACGCCACACCTGGATGTGAGACACTTGATCCACCGTGAATTGCCTGCATTGTTCCGGACCAACTTGGACCTGATCTTTCTGCTGAAGATATCTGCCAGAGAAGACTAAGTCGACTTATGGTGGCAGTGGGTACTGGAAGTTCGCGGAATGAGATGTCCCTCAACATGCTTCTCGCGTGTCTATATTCCCTAATGTCAACGGTTGCAATCTTCTTAATGTCATTGTCACCAACATTACGCCTGTGAATAGAAGGGTGGATCTTGATCTTCGGAGTTATTGCGGCAATCATACCCATTCCATGAAAGGTATTCTTCCCATCCAAAGTGCAGACATCATGATCGACGTTATCTGCTGCTAGAAGGACTGCAGTGTTTTCATCAACAGTAAAAGAGCCAGACCCACTTGCCAGCGCCGCGTTTCTTTCGAATCTTGTTACTTCTGCATCGACGAACAGTAACCCAGCTGATGGAGAACGTCAATAAGGTACCTTGACCTAAAGTTGTGGTGTAGCTGAACCGACAAACCGATCTGTAGTGGACATAGTAATCCTCTAGGACGGGTTGCTTGCATAATGCTCTGCCCAATTGCACCTATTTTTCTTGAAGCATCCTGTCCCGCAAATGCTTTTGATAATAGCAATTTCAGACTGTTGGGAATGTAATCAAGAGCACTTTCTGCAGTGATGTCATTTGGAGATGGATACACATCTTTTCTAGGCGAGTCGACAGACTTGATATCACTTCTGATTATTTTTGCAGCAGCTTCTACTAGGTAAATCTTCTGTAGCTCTATATCTATATCACATTCTTTCGACTTTTTGTGATAATCTATAAGAATTTCATTAGCTGTCTCTCGTAGTGTTACTACAGCTGCCTTCCCACTTTCACCTGATATTATGATCTTGTCTCCGTAACGTTCTAAAAGCTTTCTCTTCATGTGCCTGCGTTCGTAGACAGAGCTCTGACTTCCTTGAAGATATTCCTCCATTTTGGAAATTAGGTCTCCAATCAACAGTTGTTCATCATCATTCTCTTCCAGGTAAGCACAGGTCTGAAGGAATGCTTGGTGTTGCTCTTCATTAGTTGGTCTCCCTTTCTTCGAATCATGATCGTCGGAGGAGTATGCGCGAGGAATGTTTTTTCCACTTCGAAAATTTACGCTGCAGGTGTGATGGTAGACACAATCTGCAGCAGGAAGATCACGAAGATAATACTCCAGACGGCCTTTTACATTAAACGACCATTCATCGCAGCGGCTTTCACAGCACCTTTTATGGTTTCGGAGAACTCTGTAGTTCTTATTTTGACATGCTCTGATTTTGGTTTGTGTTTGGAAAAAAAGTCCACAAAGGTATCACAAAACAAACTTTGAGTAGCACTGGAAAATGCGTATTCATGAAAACGAGCACTTTTCCTTGGTATTGCCTCGGCTGCGGTCTGTCGCTTCTTTATTTCAATGGTCTTTTTATCCGTAAACCTTTTCCTACATACAACGTGAACACTTATTCCAGCTGTTGCAACAACATCGCTTCCACGGCTGCGGCTGGATGCATTTATACCATCTGCTCCTTTTTGCGAGATGTGAACCACTTCCTGTCCGCTGTCCAATTTCTCCTTACAAATCACGCACAATTCTTCAGGGGTCTGCATTCTTGAAGGCGGACGCACACCGAGTCAGCCGTACTCCGAGTCAGTCTGAAACAGAAAACACAAATTAATAAACTGTGTTGCAGTATTTAAAAGGAGTACATAATAACAGTTTTAAAGAAAATGACAAGCACAAATACGCAGATTTGATAGTGGGTAGTAGGAATTAAAGAGTTGTATATAATATAAGTTTATAAAGATGTAGCAATGTCCATTCTCACATACACTCCATACAGTATATTTTATTTACATTACGTGACGTCATAGTTTAATACTAGCCGCCTAATACAATTTTTAGTGTCATATAGGTTAATTTAGAAACGAAAATGTGTTTTTAAAACATTTTACTGATCAAGAAAAACGTCATAACTCTCTCTACAAAGCGAAATTAAAATTTATTGTATTTCGTAGGAAACTGCCAGTCCGCCATTTTGAATTTCATTTTTGGGGGTGTTCCCGGGGTCCAATTTCGTCGGATTTTGGATATGTTATTCTGCAATGGTTCCTGAGCTGGAAACAGTTTAGAAAGCTTCTGAAGCAATTTTGCCCAGGTTGAAGCTATTTTTGCTCTAGATTGCCTGGACTAATGTATAAGCAGTGTAATATGTTAAGCATGTGAACCTGACGCGGGCCATGGCAACATAGACCTCGCCCACTTTACCATATATGGAGGGTGTTCTGTCCACAGACCGCACACGCTCCGCCCTGATCCCTCGCTCTCTCCCTTTTCCATTTGATTTGGCATGGGGTAAACGTAAATTTATATTCCCATAGTAGGGGAGAAGAATATATATATATATATATATAATATATATATCGCAGCACCGCAATACTGAAAATTCGCGCCTCAAACAAGCTCCAGGGACGCTTCTATCGCTCAGTACCAAAATTATACCGAATGGTTGTGAAGACAATCCGAACAAGTGAATTGAAGTAGCTCATTCTCATCTCGACTGGAGTGCGGAATTAAGGGCTAGGGCATCTTTTCGTCTCGACAAAGTTGAGAGAGGAGACAAAGGATTAATTAAATATTAATTTACAGAAAATCTATTGGGTGTGCAGCGCACACCCAGCACACCCTGAATATACGCCCCTGATATATATATATTATATATATATATATATATATTATATGATAATGCAGCAGTTAATGCATTCCTAAACATATGTATAACAATATAATACAATAGACAATATAAAATAATATTAACAGCGACACAACAATAATAATATCAATATTACAATTTATTATTGTTTTCAATCGAGTTGATGAGCCCACCAGTTGCTACAGGAAGCATACGTATATATATATATATATATAATATATTATATATATATATAATATATATATTATATATATATATATACACACAGTATATCAGTGATGTTGGACTCGGGACAGGTCTCGAGACCTTTTTCTCTGGTCTCAGTCTCGGTTTCGGTCTCGGTCCCGGTCATGGTGGTTTTGACTACATCAATGATATATATATATATATATATATATATATATATATATATATATATATATATATCACACACACACACACACACACAATTAATATATATATATAATTGTAAAGAAATGAGTGTTCTTAGGGAACCGACATTTAAGAATAAAAAGGATGATTAACGCCCAAGCCAATCTTCATTATAGTGACTTCGGCGTTAATCATCCTTTATATATATATATATATATATATATATATATAATATATATATGGGATTGAACTCAGAATGGTCCCCTGAGGTTTTTTATGATACACACACGTGCATGAAAGAAGAAACTCTTCTGGAAAAATTAAATCCACTATAGTCCGAATAAGTAATGGTAAATGACAAACACTATAGTTTTTCTTTTTCAAGATGTTAACCCGACGCGACGTGGGCAACGGGTCACTCGCAAAGAGGCCCCAAAAAATATAGCTTCTCTCACCAGCTATTTGCAAAGCAGATAGGATCCAGCTTTGGGACAGGATCTAGGGTTACAGCTACACGTTACAGCCCACGTCGGGCTAACATCATGAAAAAGAAAAACTATGGCGTTTGTCATTTACCATTACTTATTCAGACTATAGTGGATTTAATTTTCCCAGAAGAGTTCCTTGTTCCATGCACGGTCTGTGTGTATCATATATATATATATATATTTATATATATACGAGGAGTGATCAAAAAGTATCGATAATTTTATTGCTACGGACAAATGAATGCACATAAGAAATAACCGTTTACATATGTGAGTCTTCCTGCCCTCTGGCGTCTGCAGTCTGAAGCAAATCTGCTACCATGAGTCAGTAGTTGACTAGTTGGTTGGAGCGCTTAAAAGGAGGGTGTGTTTCTGCAATACGTATAAATCTCTGAAATGGAACAACGCGCGTTTGGAGACGAACGAAATGATTAAAACAGCTTTTGGAAATGATGCTCTCAGTGTAGCTAATGTTTACAAATGGCACAAAAAGTTTAAAAATGGAGAAACATCGCTTGAAGACAAGGAACGCAGTGGCCGCCCTTCCACTTCTCGTACGGATGAAAATGTCCAACAGATTCGATTTCTTGTACGAGCAAATGTTTCTCCATTTTTAAACTTTTTGTGCCATTTGTAAACGTTAGCTACACTGAGAGCATCATTTCCAAAAGCTGTTTTAATCATTTCGTTCGTCTCCGAACGCGCGTTGTTCCATTTCAGAGATTTATACGTACTGCAAAAACACACCCTCCTTTTAAGCGCTCCAACCAACTACTGACTCATGGTGGCAGATTTTTCTTCCGACTGCAGACGCCAGAGGGCAGGAAGACTCACATATGTAAACGGTTATTTCTTATTTGCATTCATTTGTCCGTAGCAATAAAATTATCGATACTTTTTGATCACTCCTTGTATATATATATATATATATGTCCATGCATATACACATATAAATAGAGATGGTCGCTCTTACTTGTTTATTATCCAGGGTGGCCCAAAAGTCTGTTGCCCGAAAAAATGTTTAGAATGCGTCGGGGCAACAAACTTTTGGCCACCCTGTACATTCGGAGAAACAGGATGGTAGTACCCTCATGTAATATTAGTTATAAATTGGATAGAAGAGTGGTTGCGAGGTAGGAAACAGAGGGTGGTCGTTGATGGAACGGAGTCGTGTTGGGCTAATGTAGCGAGCGGCGTTCCTCAGGGTTCTGTATTGGGCCTCTTGCTTTTTCTTATATATATTAACGATTTAGATGTCGGCCTAGTCAGTACAGTTTCAAAGTTTGCGGATGACACGAAGTTGGGTGGTAGGGCGATTAATGACGAAGATAGAGGTAAAATCCAGGAAGATCTGAATAAAATCGTTGATTGGTCAGTCACATGGCAAATGAGATTTAACGTCGATAAGTGCAAAATTTTACATATAGGTTCGCGTAACTGTAATTTTGCGTATAGTATGTCAGGGAAGGAGTTAGCAAGCGTAGAGCAGGAAAAAGATTTAGGAGTTATAGTCACTGGTGATTTAAAAGTAGCGAAACAAAGTACAGCAGCGGTCAATAAAGTGAACAAAGTGTTAGGTTTTATAGTTCGGAATTTTTAGTACAAATCGCGCGATATTATTGTTCCTCTTTATAAATCATTAGTTAGACCTCATTTGGAGTACCCGATCCAATTTTGGAATCCGCATATGCGAAAAGATATAGACAAACTCGAAAGAGTTCAAAGACGAGCAACTAAGATGATTTCGTCGCTTAGGTCGAAGTCGTACGAGGATAGGCTTAAGGAGTTAAAATTAACTACACTCGAGACTAGGAGGCTAAGGGGTGATCTAATCCAGGTTTTCAAAATTATGAATGGGTTCGATAACGTAGATAGAGATAGCTTTTTCGAAATATCTCAATATAATAGGACTAGAAATAACGGGTGTAAGTTGACAAGTAGAAGGTTCGAGACAGCAATTGACAAAAACTTTTTTACGCATAGAATAGTAAATAGGTGGAATAATTTGCCAGTAGAAGTAATTAGTAGCACGTCTATAGACATGTTTAAAAATCGATTAGACGCATATTTTGATAGATTGGGTATAGTTTAAGGTAGTAAAATTAAGGCTTTGTGATTCGGAACCCACGTAAAATTGTAGGTCCCCTCCCCCACCACGGAGGACATGCACAATAAACAATTACGAACACAGTTAGGTAGACCAGCCATGAGTGGATCCTAGGGTCTTTGTTGGTCTGAAACATTATAACATAACATTATAACACATCATAAATATATTTACATAGCAAAGAACTGCCATTACCAATTGAAATTTATGTTTTATCTGCAGAATGGAGTAGTATGGTAAGTCATGATAGATAATGCAGAGTAGCGAAGTTACGCTAGCTTTAAAGATATGGAGGGAAAGAGAGAGAAATACATGGAGATTATCTGTTATAAGTTTGAAACATATGTTTAGAAATACATACAATTACGATATTCAGCTAAGATCATACCTTCGTATTTATTTGGATATTAGACGCTCAGATATAATTAAATATAATTAATATAATTAAATATATGAATATTATTAACATCAACATTATTAATACCAATATTAATTATTATTAATATACTTAAATATAAATATAATAAGACTATGCATCATATAATTAAATATAAATATAATAAACCTATACATCATATAATTATTAAATATTATATAATAATTAAAATGTCGAAATATTAAATACCTTTTGCTGACTGAGTATCTTAATTAATAACCTTGACCTTGAACTTGCTTATATTTGGTTTTGGTTTACAGGTTATTATTGTTTTTGTTTAGCTGTATAGAAATATGGAAACAAGAGTATGTAGTTTAATTTTGTTATTGAAATAAGACAGGGAATACAGAGTTATGTCTTTTATGAGTTGATGAATCTGTCCTTCAGTTTCCTTTAGGAGATTTTTAATGTCCAAGATTGTTTTATCTCTGAATCAAGTGAATTACAAAGGTTTGGACCAGTTGAGGAAGGATCGAGTCGCACAATCTAGAATATACTTTGGTTTTCTGATGTACGGGTCTGATTGTCTTGAGTTAAAGGTGTTGTATTTGGAAAGTTGATAAATTGAGGCGCCCGGAGTAAGAGTGACGAAGCCGCCATATGTTCTAAACTCCGTTTCCTGTATTATCATTTTCTTCTGGCCTTTGTCTATGCAGTGACTAATACACACGTAGCGATACTTCGTCACTAATGCCTCTGAAATTTAATTTCAGAGGCATTTAATTTAAGTTTTATGGCTGTCATTAGCTCGTGTGTCGTAGTCGGGGATAGAAAGAGTGCAGTAATGGAGGGCTCAGGCACGTATCAAAAGACTGCAAGTGGGTAGTATTTTAGAAGCAAAATTGGCTCCCACTTCGGTGAAATAATCGTTGAAAGTATTTAAAATATTTATTTTGTCCGTTATGGGTTCATTATTTACTAATAGCAATTCTGGGGCAGAGAGCTTAGTTAGTGTTTTATTAATAGCTTTGTTGATGAGGTTTCAGTATTGTTTGGGATCGCCTTTGTATGCTTCGCATTTATGTTTAGAGTAATTAGCTTTAGTTTTGTGTATTAATGAATTAAGTCTGTTTCCATAGTGAGTGTAGACTTCCTTTCGGAGTAGACTTTCCTTCACATTTTTGTATGGTTTGTATTTTTGTTTAATAGATGACTTTAGGCCTAGGGTCAACCATGGATTGTTGATCGAACCGTAGAAATATATTTTTCAGTGATGGGGTCAGGACTCATTATAAGCATGCCAAAGTGATTCCTGAAACTTTTCGAACTTGGTGTCTATGTCTGTAAGCGGGTTGTCAATGGAGTCAAAATCTGTTTCGCCTAATTTTGTTTTGAATTTATTAAGCTGATTATGCTTTGTTTTCCTGAATTTAATATTTGTGTGCTTTCGGGTGTTTGCTGTTGTTTTGACTGTGACGTAATTTGGGAGGTGATCAGTTATGTCTGCAAGGTGTATCCCTCTGTCCTGTATGTAGTGTGTGTCTATATCTGACCATATGTGGCCTATAAGAGAAGATTTGACAAGGCCAGTATGGGGTCGTGTTGCCCTTGTCACGTACGTAGGTCTTATATCCTTGGCTGATCATTGTGTTCCATAATAATTTAGCAATGTAGTCTGTCCCTATTTTTAGTGTCCATATTAAAGTCCCCGACGATGAAAGAACACGAATTCTTTAGGAATTGATGTTCGATTGTAGTTATTTGCACTACCATTAGGTGGTCTGTACGTTGCCAGTATGTTGAGAAAGATATTAACAAAGATAACATTTACTGCGCATGTTTCAATGTGAGCTTCAACTGTACAGAGTGGGTGAATTTTTGTGTATATTAACCAAATTAATCGTATCCTGCATTAGGCATTCCATTACAGGTACTTTCTATCTTTATGAACGTTATTACAAAAAAATGCATTATTTCACGACTCCTTTTTAGTCTTAACATTGGCTAGTTTTCATCATTACACGTTTCAGTACGTGTCTTTTGTTTAGTTCTCTTTTAGTCATAATTTATAGTTTTTAAAATTTATTATTGTTTGATTTATCTTATTGTTTATTACTTTTAAGAATATTATACTCTTTTATGGGATTTATATCTTGCCAATAAAGCTTATCATTATTATCATAAATATCATAAATTACTCTTAATTTATGATTATTTGGTCGCTTTTAGGCTTTATATCTAAAAAAACAAAAACATGTCCCATCTCTCTCAAACACACACAACACACACACACACACACACACACACACACATATATATATATATATATATATATAATATTTATATTATATATTTATATTATCATATATACATATATATATATGTATATATACAGTATATTAAGCTCAGTATGTATATATAATTACATCATTATATAAAATCCAATTTTCTGTAAAATAAATGCAAGTGTGTAGATGGCAAGTTACTTTCGTGTCGGTGGGTAAAACTTTAGCGTTTCTTATCTTCTTCGGAAATTATCATACTAATGAAAGATTACAATTTCAAATATTCTTATTTAAAGTCTGCAGATTCTTATTTTAAAGCGTAACTTCTTATATTGGACTCAAAAGTACTTTTAGAAATTTTGAAAATGGAAATTAATCTTTCGTGATAAAAATTTAAATGATTTTTTTAAAAACAGAATTTTAAAAGGAATTTGGAGCTATTGAAGAATAGGGACCCCAGCCTTCTTTAGTTAGGCTTATAAGGCTAACTAACGAAAATATCACACCTAACCTAACCCTCGTTAGGTTAACTGTACGCCCTTGACGATTGGTTAGGTTAGGTCATGATATTTTCGTTAGTTAGCCTTATAAAGCTAACTAAAGAAGGCTGGGGGCCCTATTCTTCAATAGTTCCAGGAATTTTAATATAAATTTTGTGATTGACTTTTGCGATATTTATAAGGTTTCTCTTCTAAAATTGAAATAATAGCGAAATTTTTACAAAATTCTTATAATGTCAATTTCTAAACTACTTCTGTTCGTACCAAATTTAAGTTCTATTGAAAGAAGATCGCTAGTTTGTTTCATTCTCATTTTAGAATGCAAAATAAGTGAGCTAAAATGGGATATGGCCTCAAAGTTAACTTCTGACGTAATTGCTTTTAAGAAAAGTCGTGTCTTTTAGAATAAACTTGTTATTTTGTTACATTGAAATTCATTGTAATTTTGTGGATCACGTGAAGATCAGGGGCCCAGTGTATTCTTGTTTTTTGCTTTACAGTACCAGATATAATAATAAATGAAATTGAAATGCCCGGTTAGGTCAACTGTACGCCCTTGACGATTGGTTAGGTTAAGTCGTGATATTTTCGTTAGTTTTAACGAAGATATCATTTGGTAATCGAGGCTGGTGGCCCTGATCTTCAGGTGATCCCACATTTTTAACTTGTCAAGTAGAAAAATACTTCAACAAACTTTTTATTAACATCTCAACAATGTCTTTTTCCATAACAATGTCTCCTTTCATAGGTTTCGGAACTGCTTGCTTAAACAAACTTTTCTTTTCATAGTTATCGTACACTGATCGTAGTTGTTTACGACGCCATCTAGCTATCTATCCATCTATCTATCCATAGAGAGATACCTATATAGATCTACATTCTCCTGTGACACACAAAACAAGAATTTAATATTCATTATCTTAATTCTCTAGATTCAATGTTATTTTTTTCTGACGTTGGTGAGGAAAATATAATTTTAGCTGGTGACATGAATACCGATTCGAAAGAATATAGGAGCTATTGAAGAATAGGGACCCCAGCCTTCTTTAGTTAGCTTTATAAGGCTAACTAACGAAAATATCATGACCTAACCTAACCAATCGTCAAGGACGTACAGTTAACCTAACGATTGGTTAGGTTAGGTCGTGATATTTTCGTTAGTTAGCCTTATAAGCCTAACTAAAGAAGGCTGGGGTCCCTATTCTTCAATAGCTCCAAAATAGTGAGGCAGTTATACATTTTAGTTTAGAGAATATTCTATAAGCTTTAAGATTCCAAAATCTCTGAAAGTTTTAGGTCAACTGTACACTCATGACGATTGGTTAGGCTAAGTCATGATATTTTCGTTTGTTTTGACAGTAAACTAACGAAAATATCATGACTTAACCTAACCAATCATCAAGGGCGTACAGTTGACCTAACCTGGCATTCTGTTAACCTAACTGGGCATTCAGTTAACCTAACCAGTTGGTAGAGTCTAGAATTTGACGGTCCCGTAGCCATGACTCGTTTTTTTCCACCGGCCGTCAAACCAAAATGATCCCAATACGGTTTAAAAATATATATTTTAAATTTGTTAAATTGCATATAACTGCCTCACTATTTATTTCTCTAAAACATGAATGTTATTTTTGAAATCCTCGATTAAAACTGGACAATAAAAAACAAGTAATGTTAAAAAATATTACAGGCCGTCAAACCGAGAAGATCCTATATATACACATTGGGATATTTTAAGTGATTTTTTGCATCATGTGCAATTTGAGAATTGGTAAACAGATTTTAGATGTGATATCTTTCGCATATCAATTGGTTAAACTTTCCCCAAAATCGTTCACATAGTCCTGGTTGGAATGTCAAGTGGAAAATTTTATATGCTGACAATATCCTGCATTCAACGATGGCAAGGTAATGGAAATGAGTTGGAGAGGGAAACTTTTACATATGAAATCTTCAAGAAATAGTTATAATGAGGCTTAAGCACTCCGCGACTCCACAACAGCAAAACGACCCCACCATCGGCATCGTTCCATATTTTCTTTTAACGTGGAGTGAGTTCAACGAATGAATCGTATTTTTATAGACTTCTTACCATTAAATTAACTTTATTCCGTTTCCATTTTATATATATATATATATATATATATATATATATATATATATATATATGATGCAAACTCACAAGGAAAAACAAAAAAATTATTCCAAGGCCTTACGTGTCTTCAGTAATACACCTCGTGAGGGGTGTATTGCTGAATACACGAAAGGCCTTGCAATTATTTTTTCTTTTCTTTGTGGGTTTGCATCATTCATTTATTTCAAGTGTTTAAGTGTGAAATTCATCATATATATATATATATATATATATATATATATATATATACAGGGTGGGCCGTAAGTTTCCATACATAGGAAAAATAAAAAAAATTTTATGGACAACCATTTTTATTTATATAATATGCTCTACATGGTTGCCATTGTTTTGAAAACACATTTCAATACGTGTTCCCCACTGTTGATGAACACGCATTAGCACAGTTGACGTTAAGCTTGTAATGGCGTTGGTGATACGTTCCTTTAGATGATTTATGTCTCGTATCTTTTCCTGATACACCATGGCCTTCAAGTGCCCCCAAAGATAGAAATCAAGGGGGGTGAGATCTGGGGATCTGGGAGGCCACTCCACAGGACCACGCCGACCAATCCAAGCATCCGGAAACTGCTGATCCAAATACCGACGCACGTGAAGACCATAATGAGGTGGAGCTCCATCTTGCTGGAAGTAAACTGGGAAGTTACCTTCCTCGTTTAGCAGGGATGGGAAAATCTCTTCTTGCACCATGTTAAGATACCTTTCGGCATTAAGATTTCCACTGACAAAAATTGGTCCAATAATTCTGTCACCCCATATCCCGGCCCACACCATCACTTTACTGGCACCTTGCATCTTCGTCGGACTCAGCCAGTTAGGGTTAGCATTACTCCAATAACGTATGTTTTGCCGATTAACCTCTCCATTGACGTAAAAATTTGCTTCATCAGTAAACAAGATCTTACGTCAAACGCATATTCTTAGGGTATCTGAAACATAAAAACAAACGTTTAATTTTTCCTATGTATGGAAACTTACGGCCCACCCTGTATATATATATATACATATATACATATATATATAATATATATATATATATACACACACGAGGTATGTTCAAAAAGTTCCCGGACTGGTTATGCTACGCGCGTCATGTGATGCATGTTGTAGTGTGACTCAGTCTGTGTCCAAAGACAGTTACCGCTTGTTGATATCTATTTTGTTCTCTCGATATTTACTGTTTTGTGAAGTCATTTTGTGTGTTTTGTCGCATTTTGTGCATTTGAATAATGGCTATTGACGCGCACTTCCATTGCGATGACTGCTGTTTTGTTTCAACGTCATACCCGTACACCCACGTCTCGTCACCCGTAACGATGTTTCTGAGAAAATTTCCATCAAGATTGGCACGTTGAAGGAGGTCTTGAGACACAACAACACGTGCTCTTTCTGCTCGGCAGTCAAGAGTCGTGCCAGAAATTTGGCTGACACACGACGCATCCCCAAATTCTCTCTGAGTATCGTGTAGCATCAGCCACACGATACTTCCCTGACTGTCAGTCTACGGTTCTCTCGAATCATTTCACGAACACAAGCAAGAGTGTCATCAGTTCTTGAAGTGGAAGGTCGTCCCACACTTTCATCGTCCTCCGTCGACGTTCGGCCTTCCTTAAAGCGCTTGTGCCACTCAAAAGTGGTTGTCCGACTTAAGGCGTCATTGCTAAATGTTGTGTTCAGCATGACATAGGCTTCAGAAGCAGTCTTGTGCAGCTTAACGCAAAATTTTATGCACACACGTTGGGGCCATTCAAAAACCACGTGGTCCTTAAAGGGGGGAGAAGGGATTCCTTATTTGACCACCAAGGGCCACATGGGGGAGGGGGGGGGTCTTGACGTTTAACCACGTGGCCAATACTAAGCATTAAAATATCCTGTTTATAATATTACTTACCATATTATCATTATATATATAAAGGGTAGACTGGGGTAAAACGCTCATACGGGGTGATAAGCCTGTGCATATTTTTTTCAAATGTAAATGACTGCACATGCGTATGTAGGTTTCATCTTGTCCGCAAGGAAGTACATTTTACATAAAATTAAGAAGGGGGGAGGTGACATCAGAAGACCACGTAGTTTTGGAGGGGGGGGGGGGGTTAAGTCATTGGCCACAAATGACCAGAAGGGGGAGGGACGGGTTTGGAAACCACCCGAAAAAGGACCACGTGGTTTTTGAATGACCCCTTGTTCTTCAACAGTAGCCATTATTCAAATGCACAAAATGCGACAAAACACAAAATGACTTCACAAAACAGTAAATATCGCGAGAACAAAATACGATATCAACAAGCGGTAACCATCTTTGGACACAGACTGATTCACACTACAACATGGGTGCACAAACATTTCTACATTACTGCATACACAATTCTACATTACTGTACAGTCTTTACAGCTACACCTGCACTTTTCCTCCTAAGTATATATATTGTAATGTATATGGTTGTAAATTGATATGGACCGTGACTTATTTTTGGTTGGCAAGGTACTGGTATTGATGGATACCGTACTGAAATTGACTGGATTCTTTGGATCTGATATATTTGCATGTCGGTTATAAATAGATATAGAGTGTAACATATTTGTGGATAGTAGTCTATTATGACTTGATCCTCTGGATCCAGAGATTCTATCTTTAGTTTTAAATTGATAATTATTTAGTTTTGTAAAAATTGGTTGTTGCCAATGTACAGGCAGTTTTTACATAGTGGAACCACCTCGATGGGCCGAAGTGGCCCCTAGTGTGCCCACTATAAAAATTTCTTATGTTCTTTGTGGTTCGGAACCCACGTAAAATTGTAGGTCCCCTCCGCTACCACGGAGGACATGCACAATACACAATTACGAACACAGTTAGGTAGACCAGCCACGAGTGGATCCTAGGGTCTTTGTTGGTCTGAAACATTATAACATTATAACATGCATCACATGGCCGTCATGTGATGCGCACGCAGCATAACCAGTTCGGAAACTTTTTGAGCACTCCTCGTATATATATATATATAGCCTTTGGTTAACCTTTGGTTAGCTTCCGCCCGAATTGTTCATTCTGACGAAGGTCAAGCTTTTCACTCTACCTTAGACCTACAGTTTAACGTGGAATCCGAACCACGCCCCACCAGCAGCCCAGCGTCTTAACCACTAGACCATCCAGGGTACCCATTTATCTACCAACAACTTACTTTATTGTGTGGAAGGATGAACAGCTGGGTTTTGCTGCGCGCCGGGCTGCCGTCACCGGGTCTCGAACCCGGGGCCGATGGATTCGTAGTCAGCGACGCTAACCATTACACCACCGAGGCGCATATATAATATATATATTATATATATATATATATATATATATATATATATATATCGCTTCAGTTTTTTTTTGTGCTGTCAAGTGAGCATGTATGTTGGTTTACTCTTGGATTTATTTTTAACTTTTTATTCCGTTTAACTTTTTATTAGGAAGTTTTTTTTAACAATTTTACGTTTGAATGTCTTCAGTTTTAAGTTTTATTTTTATTACTCATATATTTTTGTCATATATATATATATATTATATATACACACGTTAGGCAGGAGACAAAGCGCTGGAACTTCCGTTTCTCCCTGTCACTGTCCTCCTTAACTAATCTTTTTCTGTCTCAGCTATCCTGTGAGCATCTAGCATGCTCTCAAACGTACACTTCTCTCCCAATTCTTCACTACACATGCATGCATCTTACACACTACATAATCTTTTCAAAATTAAAAAAGATCTTTATTTTGGCTTTCTTCTTCCTCTGTGTGTGTGTGGGGGGGGTTCGCCCTTAGTCCCTAATTCCTGCGTAAATATTATATATATATATATATATATATATATGAAAGAACTAAGTTTGAGTCTGTTCATGAAACGTACGCAAAACAACGCAACGAATAGTTACAGCTAACACATGAATGCTGACATTAACTCTCACCTGTTTCGTGCACATATTCGGTGTGCCCGTTTTTATTTGAACAAAATTAATTAATTACATAGGTTTTACTTTATTATAGTTGTGTTCGTTTGCTCTCTTGTATATACTTTTTTTAATCTATTCCGTGATAATTTAGATTTTTTTTTTTTCATTTTGTTCTTGTTGTTTTATATTTTGTAAATTTTTTTAGATCCAGTTGAAGGCGATCCTTCAATTCCGACTTAGTTTCTCCCAAACTGGATTCATGTGTGGTTTTTTTTTTTTAATCCCTCGATTATTTTCTATCCATTATCATTTTTCGTCATGCCAAAAATGTAGTACTCAAATCAAATATCCGATGAAGGGTATCCATTCGACTACTACTATGATTCGTATAGTCAATGTTCCCATCCCCATGTTAAAGGAGAAGGGTATCCTTATTGGTACTCCTTCTTTGCCTGACGTAAAAGAGAAGTTCTTCGCTCTTGGGAACATTTTAGTAACGAGAGTGTCGTTTCGGGTACAACTAAATTCAGTGAGTTGAAACGTTTCGTGGATCGGGTCGAAAGTTCGGTTTGTATTTTTATTTTTGATGAGCCGAACACAGCTCCTTCATGAAACATTTATGAACAGTTCTTTCATACCTTCGTGGATATTCCTTCTATTCAACCACTCAAATATCTCAGCTCTGTCCTACGTTTAGACTGAAAGGAAGATTACCATGAAGAGCGTGTATAATTATAAATTGATAATAATTACCTTTGAAGGTTTTATAAGACCTCTCCTTCGGCTAAGCTGTCATGCATGAAAATTTCTTTTAGCAAATAAGGGCATGAACGAGATGCTTCCAAACTTATATATATTTCGCATTTCATGATAAGGTATTATATCCTTTATGAAATCTGTACAGTATGATAGATACATCTATACAGAGAGCGCTTAGTTTTAATATGCTGTTACTGACTTTCAATTTTTCCACAATAAGCATAAAAATGACACTCGGGGAAAAAAATTAAATTACTTTATAAAGGGATGATACTAAAGGCCTGTTTAGTTAGTGCCTCAGTGACAAAAGTCATCGAGATTGCCCATGTTTCACGAGGCACAGCTTACACGGTTATGACTTCATAGAAATGCAAATAAAAAGCAAATAAACTCAGTATAATGAGCGACAAGTAAGTTGGCGGGCCGTGAAGTAACACTGAAAAGAAAATTGACAAATTAGTCTTATCGAAAATTGTGACTCGAAGACTAAATTCTATTTGTTCAATTATCTTCTAATTGTTTTCACTGACAGTGGTTGTTCCAGACTATTAATCTCTGGACTTAAATGAATTCGTGGTTCACGATTCGCATTTCGCTGTTACTGTTGCTTTTCATCCGTTGTCGTGCTTCTGTCAGTAACGGTTTGGATTGTTTTACTTCCTTCGTGACATTTAAAGTTCCTTGGTGGAGATAACTATCCCCTAGGGCAGTGCTTCGCAACCTTTTCTATTTAACGGCACATTTTCTAGTTAGTTCGACCCTCGCGGCACACCAAACCAAATTTTTACCAAGTCATTGTGTAGGGGCCTATCCTATTTTCATCACTCACTCGTAAAATACAGTGATGTAGCTTAGTTTCCTCTAATTACGAAAGTACCACGGCATATTAGGGACTTTGTCACGGCACATTAGGGACTTTGTCACGGCACATCGGTTGTGAAGCACTGCACTAGGGAAGACCCAAAGAGGAATCTTAAACGCCAAACTCTGAAGTCTGAACCGAGACTCTAACTCCGAACCTTTAGATTAGGGGGTTATTGTGCCCCTTTACCAATAAACAAAAAACTAAATTTAACCGGCTCACTTCTGAACTTTGTTTTATTTATAAACCAATTACTGACTTCGAACTCTACATAACACATTTTTTTTAATGATTTACGATTTTTCAAAATGTCCTCAAAATAGATTTCGAAATCTGCCAAAATTTAAACCGAAATTTTACATCTAAAAATTATTACCTAAAGTTTTTTGGAAATGAAAATTAAATAAATTTTAAAGGTTGAATCGTTCACCGTAAATTCTGCTAAATGAACCGTTTTGAAGTAAAATTACAATTTATCAAGAACAGATTAAATTTTGTGAGTTTAAAGAAGAAAATTAATTTCTAATTTGAATGATAAAGTAAAGAATATTTTCACTAAGAATAAAGCGAAATGGAATTATGTATATATACAGGGCCTGGTTAAGGTTAGGGTGGGTGCTCTACGCCAAGGGCTCAAAGGGGTACCTCAAGCTCATCATTAATGTAGCTTGTTGAATATGTGTGATCTTAGAGTGCACAATAATTTACAAAAATATATATACGCATACAGTATAAAATGTGTGCATGTATGAGACAAAAATGTAAAATGAAATGAAGTACACAAAAGATTACGTATGAGTACATCATACAACTACAGATTTTACTGGATCAGACACAGTGTACACTAAACATACCGACAATAAATCAATCCGCAAACTGTCGTAGATCTATCCATAATAATAAAAAATTTGGAAGTCCTAGAAAATTAAGCCTGGGGTTTCTTTTCTAGCGGCACTTTTTTCTGATTATGTTCTAGTTTAACACTGTCACTGTGTCTGACAAAATGAAATACACCTTTAACATTTCTAATAATAGTTTTATTCATAGTAACTCAGATTTTTATAGAAATCACCTACAATGGCTTACAAATTTATTGACAATATAATCAAAATAAAATGTGGAAACTGACTCCTTCATCACACAAAAGTTTTTTCCTTGACCTTTGTGCAGCGAAGTTCCTCACAATCTCGTTGAGAGGTAGTGATCGTGTGAGATCGAATTCTGTTGACAGGATACGGAGATTGCTCAGCTTTTTCTGAGAGGCATGACCTCATACAGTTGTTAATCCTACCCATGCATGAAAACGAACGTTCAGCCTCACAGACTGAAACACCAATGGTCTAGAATATTGCTACTGCTGTTTTCACATTAGGAAATGCACTTGCAGTCAAAGGATGAGCAGTCAGATGCTTCGTCACTTCCCTTGGGGTCTTTCGACAATTTAATGGAGAGCAATGGCGCAGGCACCCTTTGGAGCATGAATCAGAACACTTTATATATATATATATATATATATATATATATATATATATATATATATATTATTCTAACAACTAAAATCTTATAAAATTTTATGTCATTTGCATTAATGCAGTTTCAAATAACGCTTTCCATGTTAAAATTTAACACAGGGTTGTGACGTCATAGTTGCGAAATGGGCATAAGCTTTTAGTTAAGTCGTAAAACAAATATAGTCAGATTTTGCTGCACTACAAAATAACTGGTAGTCTAATGTCTCGACGAAATGGGTAGTTCCCCTTAGCAGTTGCTGGATTGCTGTAGACGCTTATAGTAGAAACGTGGCTATCACAACAATATATCATACTATTATACTTAACGCAAATTTTTTTATTATGTGATCATAATGGTTGTCTTTTTTTCAGTTTCTAAACCAGCGGTCTTCAACCTGGGCGATATCGCCCACTAGTGGGCGATTTGAGCTTTTAGGTGGGCGGCAAGAAAATTTATAAAATTCTTGTAAAATTCAACAAAATTTACAATATTGTATGCAAAAAATGATCGAATGTTTCGTCAGTTGTGTCATGACAATGATGAACAATTTGTTAGGTTATTATTACACACAGAGGTCCGATGGCTCTCGAAGGGTGCATGTTTAACTCGTTTTGTTGAACTATATGAGAGCGTAGTGCAGTTTCTAGAAGACCAAAATGAAGTTGATCTTAGCCAAAAGTTAAAAATGATAAAAAATGATGCTTGTTATTTGGCAGGAATATTTAAGAAATGCAATGATTGTAATGTGCAGCTTCAAGGAGCCAATATGACACTCATGAACTGCCAAAAAGTTATCTCATTATTCATTGAAAAGCTGGATTTATTCAGTCACAATCTTTCAAAAAGGGAATTTCACCAGTTTCCAGAATTGTTATCTATTAAGGATGACATAACAACAATTGATACACAAAGGTTTATTGATCATCTCAATAAACTTGAAACGGATTTTGAAACTCGATTCAGTGATGTTTTAACCATGGAAGTATATGATTGGATGGTAAACCCGTTTACTACAAATGTTACTGAAGCTGATGTAACATGTCAAGAGGAGCTATTAGAACTCAGACATGAAGAGGAAAGCAAGGGAAATTTCTATAACGGTGGTTATATGCAGCTTTGGCAAAATAAAAAGATGTCAAATGTATATCCCAATATGTGGAAAAAGATTTTTAAATTACTGATCGCTTTTCCTACTTCGTACCTAGTTGAATCAGGTTTTAGTGCTGTAAATCACATTCTTACCAAAAACAGGAATGCTTTAAAAATCCCTGAAAGAGGGGACATTCGTTTGTTCCTCACTAAATTCGAGCCAAACATTCGGAATTTAGTTTCCAAGCATCAAACACAAGGATCTCACTAAATTAAAGGTAAATGCATAATGTTTTATTATATAATATATATAATGTACCATACATAATTTTTAATATATGTTTGTTGGATTTTTAATTTTGGTGGGCGGTTGGCTAATTTATCTCACATAAAAATAGTAAAAGTGGGCGGTAGGCATAAAAAGGTTGAAGGGCACTGTTCTAAACAATCTTGTATTTACAGATGTTAAAAGATTTTATTTTATTTGTTTTTAAGGTGAGTACGGTGAGCGATAAAACTAGAGGGGGAGGAGATCGGGGGAGGGGGGCCTACGCATGGCGTAACTGGCGTATACCTCAACCAGGCCCTGTGTGTGTATATATATATATATATATATATATATATATACACAGTATATATGACGAAAATAACCACGAAGGAAAAAGAAAACACGAAATAGTGCTCAAGCGCTTTCGTCTAATGACATCCTTAGGGACACTCATTAGACGAAAGCACTTGAGCAGTATTTCGTGTTTTCTTTTTCCTTCGTGGTTATTTTCATCATAAATATTATTTACGTGTTACTTTCGTGAAAACACAGCATTTGGCAATGACGTCTTAAGTTGGACAACCACTTTTGAGTGGCACAAGCGATTTAAGGAAGGCCGAACGTCGACGATGGACGGGCTACGTCGTAGCCAATATCGTAGCACCACTACCCGTTGAACAGCGAAGTTAAGCGTCATTGGGTCTGGGTAGTAGTTGGATGGGAGACCGTCCTCCATGTCCAGATTATGTAGCGACCCGTGGTTCGGATCCCACGTAAAGCTGTAGGTCCCATCCGTCATATGAACTTAGATGTTGCGAAGGAGGTTAAACAAAACCAATCATTATTATTATCGACGGAGGACGATGCAAGGGTGGGACGACCTTCCACATCAAGAACTGATGACACTCTTGCTTGTGTTCGTGAAATGATTCGAGGGAACCATAGACTGACAGTCAGGGAAGTTGCATACGAAATGGATATTTCGATAGGATCATGCGACACGATACTCAGAGAGAATTTCGGGATGTGTCGTGTGTCAGCCAAATTTGTGCCACGAATCTTGACTGCCGAGCAGACAGAGCAAAGTGTTGTTGTGTCTCAAGATCTCCTTCAACGTGCCAATCTTGATGGAAATTTTCTCAGAAACATCGTTACGGGTGACGAGACGAGGGTGTAGAGGTATGACGTTGAAACAAAACAGCAGTCATCGCAATGGAAGTGCGCGACAGTAGCCATTATTCAAATGCACAAAATGCGACAAAACACACAAAATGACTTCACAAAACAGTAAATATCGAGAGAACAAAATATGATATCAACAAGCGGTAACTGTCTTTGGACACAGACTGAGTCACACTACAACATGCATCATATGACGCGCAGCATAACCAGTTCGGGAACTTTTTAAACACATCTTATATATATAATCATCGATCCATTCATAGTTTAAGTGGAAGTATGAAGAGTTAAATATCCCTTTACATAGCGCACCATTCCGCCCATACCCCCATTTCAGGGTACGAGGAGCTCACAGTAGCATTGCCAAACAAATACGGGTCAAAGTACTGACAAGGCTTTCGTAGGTGGCTCGATCTTCCTGATGGAATCCGTGTTGGTTCCACAGAATCTTTCCTATGTCTGCAAAAGTCATAGATTTTCTCTCCAACCATTCTTTAAAATATATTGGTAAGATGAGATGTCAGTGACACTGGTTTATAGTTCTTTGCTTCAAACGTATTCGCTCTTTTATATATAGGCACAATGTTCACCCTTTTTCAGGAAGATTGGTATCTCTCCCGTGTCCAAGAATCTTCTCCATATCTGATATAGGGATGTAGCTAGTTCATTCTTATTTTTTAATCATCAAAGCGTTTTATTTGGCCGGGCCTGCATCTGAATGTGATTTCAGTGTCCTATAGCTCGCGCTATATATTCTAGGGTTAAAATAAAAATCAGGTGTACATATTATTTTTGTGATTTCTCTTTAAAGAAGATAGTTCTCTCAGGTACTACTCTGTCTATTTTGGGTGTATTGTAACTGATTCATATTGAGCTCTCAATATTTCAGATATTTCTTTTAAAATGTCGATTATTCCATTATTCCATAGGATGTTAAGATTCATAACGCGTAGTTTCGAATTTAAATCGAAGAATATTATATTGCCCCTTTACAAGTCCCTAGTCAGGCCTCACTTAGAATATGCCGTTCAGTTTTGGTGCCCGTATTTGCGTAAGGATATTGATAGGTTGGAAAGGGCTCAGCGATGCGCCACGAAACTATCATAATTCCGTCACTACGCAACAAGTCTTACGAAGATAGAATTAAAGAATTAGACTTGCATTCACTCGAAACTAGGAGATTAAGGGGGGGTGGGTCTTGCTGAAGTTTTCAAAATCGTTAATAAAATCGATAAGGTAAATTTTGACAAATTGTTCATTTTCGATAATAGCAATACTCGTAATAACGGATTTAAATTACGTGGCAGACGTTTCATTACTAACATCGCTAAAAACCTTTTTACGTTTAAAGTAATTGATAAATGGAATAATCTTCCCTCGTCCGTCGTGAAATCTACCAGCGTTAATATGTTTAAAAACCGTTTAGATAGGCATTTTAAAAATATTAACGTCGTTTAAAATAATAAAACAATTAGCAACAGGAGCTCTGGGGGTAATGGTCGAGATTTGAGTCTGTTGACGATTAATGCCAGCTTGTGACATGCCAGCAATAAAAATTATTATTAAAAAAAATAGACTAACTCGAACTTAGATGTAGCTTGTAACGTAAACTAACCCACTTTTTGTTATACTCTTCCTACTTTTTTTTTTCTTTTCTTATCCTCTCTTTACTTGCATGTCTGAAGTTTGCATGGTATGAGAGTGTTTGAGTTAAGACTGTGTTTGCATGGTTTGTAAGCGTTCTTATCTTACTTCTTTTCATCTTTCACTCCTTTCCTATTCTCTTCGACTATTTTTCCGACTTGTCGGCAGTGGCCGGCGGATGATGGTGGTGAGCCTTTCTCTCTCTTTTTTTGAATGAATGCTAACTCACGAATGATAGGTTTTGTTACTTACTTAACCCCTTATTCTCTTCTTTTAACCCCCTACTCTCTTCTTTCTCTCAGGCTCACCTTGGAGTGGATCTTAGGTCTTTCTTAGTCTTAGATTCTGTAGATCTGTAGATTTTCTTTCCTTTAGGGTCCAATAGTGGCGTGCGTTCTTGTTTTTCTTTTTGCAAAGTTATAGAAGTACTCGGTGTGTATAAAGTAACGCAAGTGAAGCGAGAAATCCGATTTGAATTATATTAACGCAAGTGAACATGGACAAGTAATATTTTAATACATGTACTTTATAACAACTGTATATTCGATTGTAAGGTTTATAAGAGGTGTTGAAAATGTTCACCATCGACCTTTATACAGGCTTTTGCACGGCATATCACATTCAAATCAACCATTTCAAATCAGCTTCGTCTCTTCACTTGCGTTACTTTATACACACCCTGTATTTTTGGTTTTTCTTTTTTACCTTTATTGCAGGTTCCTCTTCCCTCTCTGAGTGGCCCTTAATTAGACCTTGTATTTCCGTTCGATACTCTCCAGTTTTTTTTTTATCACTTTTCTAGCATTGTTGTCTGTGCAATTCATTAATTTTGCAACTACTCTCTTTCTTTTGCAGAATATTATTCTCTTTTGTTTCAGAAAATAATTCTTCTCCTTTTGGCTGTGCTTTCGGAACATATTTTCCTAAAGTTTCCAGCGTCTTTTCTTCCAAAGTTATTAGCATTTCTTCGAATTGCTAAATTTACCCTCTAAGACTGTTTCTTAGTGTATGTGGACTATGTAGGAACTAATTTCTTCCCAGTTTATAGTCTTGGTGCTTAGGTTAAAAATTTAAAATTTACTTCTTTCTTTGGTGTGAGTATTTTCTTTTATGGTTGTCGTTATATTGGTTGTTATTTCGATAATGTTACCCGAGATAACAGTGTGGGTTTTTTTGTCATATATTCAGTTGTTCGTGAGTACCAGATCCAAGCAGTTATTTTTTCTGGTGTTACCTGTTATTTCTTGTTAGAGGTATGAACACTTTTGCATTTTCCTGGTCTCCTCTTGCGCTCCCTTTGTCCCGGTTTATATATACTCGTATATACAGTATTTCTTCTCACCCTTTTGTACGTTATAAATGGGAAATTAAAATCTCCGCAGAATATTACACTGAGGATTAGGGAGTTTAAGGCCCTTATTAGGTTTCTGAACTCAGTAATAGTATTAGAGAATTTTACAGTTGGCGTATTCGGAGGTCTACATACGACTATTGGTATCACATTTAATTTCTCAGTTTTTACTGCTAAAAGTTCCACGACTTTGGGTGATGCGAAAAAATGAAGATTCTTAAATCAGACTCTACACTCTACATCAGTGGTCGGGGAATAGGGGTAAATTACCCAAATGGGGTAAATTTAAAACTTTTGGGGGTAATGCGTGCGGTATGAGAGACACTTTGTGCTGATATTTTTTCATATATTTTTTATTTTAGTTCGTTACATAAATGTGGCGTTATTCTAAATTTTAGAATATTACGAATTTACGTCCTGATTACGTCCTCAAATATATTTTGGGGTAATACCCAAAAAAGTTCGCCGACCACTGCTCTACATGGATGCAAAAGTTGAAGTTTGTCGTACGTATTTACTGTATGAAGTATTTTTTTATTTCAAGGTCATTTAGAGGTGCCGCACGGGACTTGAAATCTATGACGTCACATGTTTTCATTTTAAATATTTAAATTTCAACCGATTTCTTATAAAATTCGCACACATTTCTGGCAGAAAAAGTTGTATCACCCTGTATCTTTTTAAGTTTGAATTTCATACTACTTTGTAGTTTAAGTGTACTTATCAGAAAAACTTGCAAAAATTTAAAAAGTATGATATATTATTAAAACTAACAGAAAATTATCATTCATTATCAGTACTCAACAGAGCCGTGGCCAAGAGTCCTGAGGCCACCCTCAGAAAAAAGAGTTTAAGGGGCCCCTGCCTATTTTGTAATGGTATATTTAAATATATAAGGCAAACCACCATTTTAAATCTAAAACTTCTTCAACTCAAAGCCCAACTGATTCTGAATGATATACTGTAACTCGTAAATTAATCTGTCGTCTAAGATTCTTCATACATGCGAATGAGGACACCAAAATATACTGTATATACCCGCATTACTAGATCATCATGATCATCATTATCCCTTGCATGTAAGCGTTGTATGGGCTCTTAATCAGGAATGCACTCGCGTTTCGACATGTAAGAAATAAAAACAAAAGGTACAGCCTCCATTATCTATACTATAATAAGAGAGCTGTCCGTCTGTCCGTCTGTCTGTCCGTCTGTCCGTCACACTTTCAGAAATTGTGAGAAAAAATTGTGAGAAAAAAATTCAGAAATTGTAAAAAAAATTCAGAAATTGTATTACGGGCCGCAATGTGAAGCTCAAGATTTTCATGACTGTGTTCTTTTCTGTAGTTTAGCAATGGGGGAAGGGTGGGGGTGGGGGTAATGGGGGATGGGTGGGGTAATGGGTAGGGTGGGGTAATGGGTAGGGGTGGGGGTAATTGGCGAGGGGGTTAGCTCCCAAGTTGTATGAATGGGGGTGAGGAGGTTTTGGGAGATACCAGATTCAGAAATGTTGACACAATGTGAAGCTCAAAATTTTCACGGCTGGGTTCTTTTTCTGTAGTTTAGCCTGTCTAACCGTCAGCGAAGCGGCGGGAACTGTACTAGTTTCAATAAAAACTAAAAATCCATCAAATCTATAATAACAATAATAATAAAGGGACGTGTGTGTGTGTGTGTTTCAGCTATAACTCCAAAATGGAAGCAGTTCCAAACATGAAACTTCACACACATATTGATTAGGTCCCCAGGTTGTGCACCTGGGTGTTAATAAATTAAATAATTAAAATTACTGGGCCCGAAGGCCCCAGCACCGCGATTAAACTACAGAAAAGAACGCAGCCGTGAAAATCTTGAGCTTCCCATTGTGTCAAGATTTCTGAATCTTAAGATTTTCATGACTAATTATTTGGTCAATAAAACTATAGAAAAGAACAGTCATGAAAATCTTGAGCTTCACATTGCCGCCCGTAATAATAATCTATATATTATAATAAGAGAGCTGTCCGTCTGTCGGTCTGTCCGTCACACTTTCAGAAATTGTGAGAAAAAATTGTGAGAAAAAAATTCAGAAATTGTATTACGGGCGGCAATGTGAAGCTCAAGATTTTCATGACTGTGTTCTTTTCTGTAGTTTAGCAATGGGGGAAGGGTGGGGGTGGGGGTAATGGGGGATGGGTGGGGTAATGGGGAGGGGTGGGGGTAATGGGGGAGGGGGATAGCCCCCAAGTTGCATGAATGGGGGTGAGGAGGTTTTGGGAGATACCAGATTCAGAAATGTTGACACAATGTGAAGCTCAAAATTTTCACGGCTGGGTTCTTTTTTTGTAGTTTAGCCTGTCTAACCGTCAGCGAAGCGGCGGGAACTGTACTAATCCATAATAATAAAAGGACACAGTTACAAACATGAAACTTCACACACATATTGATTAGGTCCCGAGGTATTCAATAATTTTACCAATTGTCAAGGGCGTACAATTAACCTACTCGAGTATTCAATTAATCCAATCGGGCATTCAGTTGACCTAATCGAACATTCAATTAACCTAACCAGGCATTCAGTTGACCTAACCGGGCATATATATATAATATATATATATATATATATATATATATAGCGTTCAACATCCACCCGGCAACGCCGGGTCACTCCGTTAGTTTCAAATAAACACAAATAGGTGTAGTATATATATATATATATATATATATATATAGAGAGAGAGAGAGAGAGAGAGAGAGAGAGAGAGAGAGAGAGAGAGCACAAGTGAATAACGGAACAAGTTTTCTGGCTGTCACACGCAAACTTTGTCAGAACGCCTCTCAGAAGAAATCAATTTGCTACTGAAGGAGATATGTATTTTTTTGGAAGTCTGTATGTAAAATGGTATATTCTTCAACATTCTATGGGAATTATTTTCCTTAATTTATGGGATGGCAATTTGTACATATACAGATTAAACGACATAATTACATTTTGGGGAAAGTGATGATGATGGGGGTTACAGACACCCCAAAAAATATAGGATACGGTACTGAAAGGTATCACAATATATATTTGTAAATGTAAGAATTTTAGGACTAAAAATATAAACGCAAATTTAGATTTATTAAAAATGTAATTAAATAAAAAATCAAAATGAGATTCAATATTATAAATTCAAATTATTTAATTTATTTATTATCCCAAACACTTTCAACAAATTGTTGTTACTCGAGTTCAGTTGGCACAGACTCGGCGTTGCGACCCCAACCCCTTCGGCCAGGAGGTACGAGGGGTGCTAACCACGGCACTGGTACTCAAAATATATCAGTGTTGTTATAGGTAATTTCTCTTAATACCTCTCTTATTCCAAAAATGTGTGAGGTGTTTCGACTCTTTTGAATATATATATATATATAGGGGAGGAAAAATAATTGCATAATATTCACTCTTCCTTACTCTAATAGACAGAGTTTCAATTACCATATTTTGACCTTCACGTAGAAAAAAGTGAAGTTTTTGCAATCACTCTTCCTTCCTATGTTTTTGTTATCGTTTATATAATACGTATTTGTGCCAACTTTCATTAGATTTGGACCATTTTTAAAGGTTTCTCAAGGTTGAAATTGGCGATGGCTAAATGGCTGGCTGGCTTGCTGCATTGTGAGTCCTGCATAACACCCTGTGACACACAGCTTTCGATGATCAAGCCTTGACAGCAAGTCTTACTCAAAGAGATGTTCTTGGACAACGGACGTTCAATGTGGTCGAGTTCTTGAAGAAGTTGTTGACTGGGATAGATCATCCGGAACAGGATTATAAGGAATTGGTGCAGCTGTCTTTGGGTTTTCTTGGACAACAAAGAAATGTCGCTTCCAGGGCTCTAGGAGCGTTTCAGCATGCAAGCTGGATGACAGAGGCCATTTATCCCCTGAAACTGTTCCTTTTTCATAATCAAGTTTCCATGACTCCAGCAGAGCTTCATGGTATCCTGATTATCGCCTTTTGTCACATTGGTATATGTGAAGCCATGGATGTTGGCAATGGTTCCAACAGGGACCATTACTAACCAAATCAGGAGCGATATGGAACTTCTACGGACGCTGGAAGCGTACACTGTCGAAGATCAGCGGATATGTGAAGAGGAAAAGATGGAAATAATAAAAAAATCCTATCCAATCCTACACTCACCAAAGCACTAAAGCGACTCCAAGTAAAAAACCTTAAAGATTTAAAAAAATAAAAAGATAAACTCCTTCGTGACAAAGTTAACTTTTTTGAGAACCTCAAACTTGCTAAGTTTTTTCTGAGGAAAGAACCGTCACTGTGGGCAGCCGATCTCGGCTATCAAGAGGTTCTGAAAAGAGTCAAAGTTCTGAGTGTTGTTAACGATCGCGCTGAGTGAGGTATCCCATGAGCAAGTAGTTCAATATCTACATCACTAAAGAATGAAGAAGATCAAAAGTAGTATTTACTACGTTGGTCACCGACCACAGAAAATTGCTCCCAACAGAGAAGGATGTCAACTATTTTAGTAAATTTTTTAAGTTGAAGGAAGTCAGACAGCTAAAATTAAATTTTAATTAACATTTTAATTAAATTAAATAAATGAATGAACTCGTCAACAAGAATACGAAATATAGGCATTTTATAATTTTATGTTATGAGGGTCAAGAGGTGTCCAACTTGAGGAACCTCTCAATTCATCTCAAACTGTAAGGAACTTAGTCAAAGTAATTTTTCTCTTAATGGGATAAGAAAATAAAGGGGAAATACGGAAATAAATAAGGAATAGGGAAAATAAAATTTTAAATGTTTGGTTTCTCAATCAGTCAAATGAATATGAATATATCGGGTGGCCCAAAAAAAATGGCACCAATTTTGAGAAGTGATATCTCAATAACCATTGCAGCTAGGGACTTAAAAAAACAACCATATGAAAGATAATTCTTTTCTCTTTAAATACTTATTCTATGGCTTGATGGTTATAAGCCGATATAATGCCCGAAATTCGCTTCCAAAGAAAATATACAAAAAAAAGTTGCGCATTTATATTTATTCCTTGATCCTAATTTTAAATGAAATTTTTCTATTCCAGACCCCTCAAGATGGGATTGAGAGAATCTGATAAGAACATTATACAAGCACTACGTGAAGAAAAAGGATATTCATTAAACAGAATCCTTTACGAATTTCCAAATAGAAATTGGAAAAAAAGAACTGTGGCACATTTTTTACAAAAACTTAAAGAAACCGACAGCAGTCAACGGCGTCTGGGAAGTGGTCGACCAGAAACTATTAGAACGCCAGAAAACATTGAAAAAGTAAATGAAATGGTTTTAAGTCAAGAGGAACAACCGGGAACAAGTAAAAGTGAACGTGAAGTTGCGAAAGAAACCGGGATTTCACGTTCAGCAGTACAGCGAATTATTCGCTGTACTGCTGAACGTGAAATCCAGGTTTCTTTCGCAACTTCACGTTCACTTTTACTTGTTCCCGGTTGTTCCTCTTGACTTAAAACCATTTCATTTACTTTTTCAATGTTTTCTGGCGTTCTAATAGTTTCTGGTCGACCACTTCCCAGACGCCGTTGACTGCTGCCGGTTTCTTTAAGTTTTTGTAAAAAATGTGCCACAGTTCTTTGTTTCCAATTTCTATTTGGAAATTCGTAAAGGATTCTGTTTAATGAATATCCTTTTTCTTCACGTAGTGCTTGTATAATGTTCTTATCAGATTCTCTCAATCCCATCTTGAGGGGTCTGGAATAGAAAAATTTCATTTAAAATTAGGATCAAGGAATAAATATAAATGCGCAACTTTTTTTTGTATATTTTTTTTGGAAGCCAATTTTGGGCATTATATGGGCTTATAACCATCAAGCCATAGAATAAGTATTTAAAGAGAAAAGAATTATCTTTCATTTGTTTGTTTGTTTAAGTCCCTAGCTGCAATGGTTATTGAGATATCACTTCTCAAAATTGGTGCCATTTTTTTTGGGCCACCCGGTATATATACATATATCAGTCATGGCGGATAACTTGTTGAAAATAGTATCATATAACATAAGGTCAGTGAGGAATTCAATTGTAGATATTCATAAAATCTGTGACCGTGCAGATTTTATACTCCTGCAAGAGCACTGGCTAACTAAGCAAGAGCTAAAATTCCTCTCTACCATCCATAATGACTTTATCTACAATGCGTCACCAGTAGTAGACTTGTCAGATGAATTAATGTACGGTAGGCCTTTTGGTGGTGTTGCTTTCTTAATAAGGAAAAACTTGTCAAAACATATAAAATTTTTAACAAGCGATAATGTAAGGTTGTTAGGCATTGAATTACAAGTGAACAATGCTTGCATATTAATTGTAAACTGCTATTTACCATACAACAACGGCAGTAATCTAAATGAATACATTGATTTGCTGTATAAAATGAAGTTATTATCAGATAACCACAAATATTCTCACTGTATAATGGGGGACTTTAACGCGCATGTGAACTCGGAACACTTTGTAGAATTGGGTAACATGTGCGAGTCGGCCAAATTAAGTATAAGTGATGTAGATGTATTAGGGGTAGCCAGTGGTAATTTTAAATACGTTGGTGATATGAGTGGCACCACCAGGTGGATTGATCATTGTCTCACTAGTAATAATCTAAAGGATCGAATTGTTAGAGTTCATATTCTGCATGATTTCCTCCTTTCTGATCATAGACCATTAGAACTATTAATTAATTTTATCAATTTATGCGCAACACGACATAGCAAGAATTCAATAGGTAAGAATAATCGCGTCGATTGGTTTAATGTTAATATGCAACAGAGAATAGAATACAAAGACAGATCAGGTCACCTCTTTAATAATTTAGAAATTTTGCATCTTGCCTGTAATAATCCTTGCTCAAATGATTCTCACTGTAAACTCATAGATAGGTATTATAGTAAGATAGTATCCCTGTTAAGAGAAGCAGGAAACCCCCTGATTAAATCTTACAACTATCATACTAAGATTATTCTTGGATGGAATGATTTTATTGCCTCCCTGAAAAGGGAATCGAAAGACGTCTATGATTTGTGGTGTATTCATGATAGACCCAGATTAGGACCAGTATACATGAATATGTGTAGAAGTAGGGGTCAGTATAAGGCGGCCATAAGGCGATGGCGATGTAAACAGAAAGAAGAGTCTATTCGAGCATCAAAAGCCTGTGAAGCTCCCATAAATAACGATAATAACAAATTTTGGAAATTTGTTAAGAATCAAACGGGTGTCAAAAGGTTTTTCCCTCCTACAATCGATGGAGTGTCAGGGGAGGATGAAACTGCAAAGCTGTGGAAAAACCACTACTCTAACATTCTTAACAGCGTGAGTAGGGATAATCTTAAGATAGATTGCAGCGAAACGCCTGTGGGAGGGACAAGGGAAAATACTTTCATATCAGTTCCTGAAGTAAAGAGGTTAATTAAAGAGTTAGATACTAGTTCTGCGACAGGAGTAGATGACCTATAGAATGAGCACTTAAAATATGCAAATGACGTAGTATGTCTGCATATACCAGTGTCCCAAAACAACGTATACATTTTTAAAAAACTTATAACAGGCGAACCCACTAACGGATTCAGATGATTTTTATTTCTTTTTATAGGTAAAATATACAACTTCGAAATAATAGATAGTTTAATTTGTTTTAAACACGTAAGTGTTCGAAATGTCGACCATTGACATCAATGCACCACTGCGCTCTTTGATTCACTGATTGGCAGACTTCAACAAAAATGTTTGTAGGGATATTTCTACACGCTTCTTCAACTGTGCTCTTTAGTTGTTCAAGTGATGTAGGTCTTCTACTGTATACTTCATTTTTCAAATGACCCCATAAAAAAAAGTCAAGTGGGTTCAAATCTGGTGAACGTGGTGGATACTCGATACTACCTCGTCGTCCGATCCACCGATAATGAAATGTTTCATCAAGGTAGTTCCTGACATCCTGATGGTAATGAGGAGGTGCTCCATCTTGTTGAAAGTAAATGTCCTCATCTCCGTATAACTGTCGAATTGCAGGAAAACCTTTTCCCCGAAGCATGTTGAGGTAGCTATGGCCGGTAACTGTACCATCGAAAAAGAATGGACCAACCAAACCTTTGGAAGAAAAACCACACCAGTCAGTTATACCCGGTAAATTTACATGTCGTTCCACATAAATGTGTGGATTTTCTTGTGACCAGTATGTGCAATTATGACGATTAATTATACCATTCAACTTAAATGTAGCCTCATCAGACCACACAATTTTGTCCGCAAATTGGCCATCTTCTGTGTTTTTTTACTTGAAACCATTCGCAAAACTGGATTCTGCGATCCGGATCATCCTCATTCAAGGCATGTAATAATCTCGGGATGTAAGATTTCCATTTAGCATTCTTCAGAATTCTGTGGACACTTGTCTTACTTTTCCCTGTTTCACGAGCACATTGTCTCACAGATTTTCTTGGTGATCGGTTGAATACCTGTAGCACTTCATCAGAAGTGTTAGCATCTGTTGATGTCTTTGGACGCCCAGTCGCTTGCTTGTACACATCATGCACAGTACCGTATACTTCAAATTTCTCACAGATACGTGAAATGGTAAGTCGAGTTGGAGGATTAGTTCCAAAATTGTCTCTCCACTGTTGTTGAACCTTTGATATCTTCTCAACTTTAAAATACGACTTTAGTATCCATTTTCGTTGCTCAAATGATAAGCGCACACTTCCATTTTCCATGTTTACTGTAGGCAGGCAAGGCTATTAATAATTTCGATTTTGTATCTCCTTAGGCTAGCCAAGGCTGTTAACAATTTCGCTTTTGTATCTCCTTAGGCTATAGGCTATAAAAAGAAATAAAAATCATCTGAATCTGTTAGTGGGTTCTCCTGTTATAAATTTTTAAAAAATGTATACGTTGTTTTGGGACACTCTATTATTGGTCTTATCAGCCATGCTTGTTCATAGCTATACCCCTGCAGAGTTCATGAGGATATATATCTTGCCCCTTGTCAAAAATAAGTATGGAGACATTCTGTCCAGCAATAATTACAGGCCTATTGCTGTCGCTTCCTGCATCTCGAAACTACTGGAAAAACTCTTAGTACTCCGATTAAATGATTACCTATGGACATCTCCTAATCAGTTTGGTTTTAAAAGGTCCCACTCAACTGACCTGTGTATCTATGTACTTAAAGAAACAATTTCTGAATACATTGACAGTAATTCAACTATTTATAGCTGTTTCCTAGATATAAGTAAGGCATATGATTGAGTGAACCACAATATTTTATTTAAAAAAAACTAGAAGACAGGAAGGTTCCCATGTACATATTAAATTTATTGAAATTTTGGTATTCCCACCAATCTTTTACAGTTAGGTGGAGCAATGTATTATCCGAATGTTTTGGCTCCTCTTGTGGGGTGAGACAAGGCTCCTTGCCCTCTCCTATTCTGTTTAATGTGTATATTAACGGCTTAATTGCTTCACTTAATGAGGCAACAGTGGGATGTTGTATAGATAACACAAGGATAAATAACTTAGTTTATGCCGATGATATGGTGTTAATAAGTCCCTCTGTTAAAGGTCTGGATCGGCTACTAAAAATCTGCGAAGTGTATTCGCAGAAACATGATATTCTTTTTAATGTTACAAAAACTAAGGTGATGTGATTTCATCCTAAAAGCTATAATCAGCCAACTGACATTAGGTTTAAAATGAATGAAGTAATTGAGGAAGTACAAGAGTTTAAGTATTTGGGTCAAACTATTACCAGCTCCTTGAGTGATGACTCGGATATAAGAAAACAATCTCGAAGCCTTTGTGCTAAAGCAAATATGACTATAGGGAAGTTTCAGTTCTGTACAAGTGAAGCTAAAGACACTCTCTTTCGTACTTTCTGCAGTATATACGGACAGCAACTGTGGGTGAATTATAAAAAAGGTTCTGGCAGGACTCTAAATTTGCTGTATAACAGGTCTTTTAGACTCTTACATAAATTACCCCCGAGATGCTCAGCTTTGCAAATGTTTGCTACCCGCAATGTCCCGAGCTTCCCGGAGGTAACAAGACGTGCTGAATACAGTCTAATGCAAAGAATTAAAAAATCAACCAACCCGATTATCCAAGCTATCCATGAGTCCTGCCGTTTATTCTCTAAGCTATGGACTTCTTGGTACGAAAACGTCTGTTTGTAGCTCCAATTAATTACGACATTACTGTATTATTTCTAATCAATTGTATATATTTTTATCCTTAGTATGTGAACTGTCATTGTATTAATAATATTTGTCATATGGACTATAGTCTGCCAATAAACCCTTCATTTTCATTTTCATTTTCATTTTCATATATACACTGTGTGTATATATATAGGTGCTTTGTCTTTGGAGGGGTAAAAAAATTTCACAATTTTCATGTGTTCACTCGCCATTAGGTGTCTGTTAGAAATCTCCTCGTGCCAGTTTCAGCTCAATCAATACTCATTTAGAAGTAGGTAAGTGGCCCTTTCTTTTCTAGACTATGGCGTTCTTGGTATGAAAATGTCTGTCTATAGTTCCACTTAACACCGACATTGGTATTTTCATTACGCGCGCGCGCGCGCGCGTGTGTGTGTGTGTGTGTGTGTGTGGTGTGTGTGTGTGTGTGTGTTAGCTTCAGGTTATGTTTTTTATTACTACTTTTATTATTACTTGTTTCATTATGTGTATTATTTTTTATTTTTTATTTTGTTTTAATCCAACTCTTTAATTCCTAGAGAGAGAGAGAGAGAGTTACAAGGAGTTACAAGGAAAAGAAGTACCTCAAAAGGCCTTGCGGCCCATACCGAGGAGGTACCAATGAAAACAAGGGGAAAATTTTCTACACACTTAAATAGTGTGCAGGATTTGGTCTAACCTTTTCTTGAAATGATCCACAGAAGAACTGTTCACAACTTCTGAAGGTAACCTGTTCCACGTGTCACAGATCTTATAGGTAAAGTAATTTCCACACACACTAGTCCTAAACCGTTTCAAATCCAACTTCCAACCATTGTTACGAGTTGGGTTATCATTTAAACTAAACATGCTTCTAAAATCGACATCTTTGAACCCGCGTCACGTAAGTGTCGATTGTAGCCCATATGCCTAACTGAAGAGATTAACTTTGTGGCATTCTTCAGCCGGTTTTCAATCCACCTACCTAGTTCCCCACCAATACCCAGCGCAAGCACTTTGGCCATTAGCCGGCGGTGGTGAGGTACCTTATCAAAGAGAGAGAGAGAGAGAGAGAGAGAGAGAGAGAGAGAGAGAGAGAGAGAGAGAACAAAACCGAATTCTTAATTGTCTTTACTTTGAAAAGACAGGTTCGTCTAAAATCTCGGCTTCCAAAACAACTGTTTTGGTCACACCGATGAATTGACAGTTTGCGCGACTGCGTTACATAAACAAAATCGAAATTTCATAATGTCGACGTTCGACTGGTTAGGTTAGGTTAGGTTAGTCATTTTCAATGAAAACCTGAAATTAGTTTGAAATCTGAGATCTATATGTTACGGCCTTTTTCGAAATCGGTCGGCCTTTTTGCAAAAGGGTTAAGTCGTGATATTTTCGTTAAACAATGAAAATACCACGACTTAACCTAACCAATCGTCAATCGTCAAGTGCGGACAGTTGACCTAACCGGGCATTCAATTAACCTAAATCGGGTTTTTTTGCAAATAGGCCGATTTCGCGAAAAGGCCATAACATATAGATTTCAGATTTGAAACTAATTTCAGGTTTTCATTGAAAATGACTAACCTAACCTAACCTAACCAGACCCTAACCAAACATAATACAGTACAGGGGTGGCAGTTTCTGGCACTCCTGGCCGATTACACTGTACAACAATTTTTTGTTTATGTTGATTTTTCGATCTTTTCTATATGTTTCGGCCACGCTGATTACAGATTTGGCATCGGTTTTGTTTGGAAAACTATAGTTTTTTGATATGGTCAAATTCAGAAATCTTACTTTTCCGCCATTTTTAAGGCATTTTTCTGAGATAGCAAAAGTAATTTCAAATGCAAAATTCAAAATGTCCCCAAAACGGGTTTTTAGTATGTTTTTATTGGTTAAGGCCCATTATTAAATATTTGTACACATTTGGTTTTTTATTTCTATTATAAAATGTTTTTGTTTGTATTTTTCAGATATTTGAATTAGAATTATATGGTGATGGCTACCACTAGGCCCTGCAGACACTCTGCAGATTCATTTTGTTATGTTTGCGGCCATTACATCAATCCAAAGCAAGTAAAGCACAAACGTAACACAGGAACAAAGTTTTGTACAGCATATCACACTTACTTTGGCATGCCCATGGGCAATCAAGATAAATCATGGGCACCTCACTTTTGCCGTAGAAGCTGCCGTTCCACATTAGAAGGATGGCTGCGAGGTACCAGAAAAGGCATGCCATTTGCTATTCCTCGCATTTGGAGGGAGCAAACCAATCACCACGATGAATGCTAATTCTGCATGGTAGACATTTCACTCTACAAGAGAGATAAAGGTCGAAAAAATGTCCTATATCCAAATATCCCATCTTCTTTTGCCCCAGTCCCCCATAATGAAGATTTACTAGTTCCATGCCCACCCACCATGGAGGAAATAGAAGAAACGCCTTTAATATCCTCCGAAAGATGAAGATGCTGATTTCGAGGCAAGCTCCAATACGTCACCCCATTTCCCCAACCAGAAAGACATAGACGACCTAGTCTGGGATATGAACCTTACGAAAACTAATGCAGAAATTATGACGTCCCGCCTTAAAGAGTGGAATCTTTTGGACCCAAGTGTCAAGATCTCTTTCTACAGGAATAGGCATTTGCGATACGCTTCTTTCTATTCCTGTTTGGCATCGAGCTCTCTTTGCTGCTGCTGTGATGTGAATGGCCTTTTTGCTGAGAGAGGAATTGAATACAGCCCTGCTGATTGGCGTTTGTTTATTGACAGTTCAACTAGAAGTTTAAAAGGCGTCCTTCTACATATTGGAAACATGTTTCCATCTATTCCTGTGGCTCATTCGGTTAAATTGAAGGAAGAATATGAAAATGCAAAGCAGTTGCTAGACAAAATAAACTACAGTGAACGTAGATGGGGTGTATGTGGAGCCTTCAAAATGCTAGGATTCCTGCTTGAACTATAGGGCGGTTACACTAAATATTCGTGTTTCCTCTGCCTTTGGGACAGCAGAGCAGATGGTGAGCACTTTGTCAGAAAGGAATGGTCCGTGAGAAATGAGCTTAATCCAGGCAAACAAAATGTTCTTAACGAAGCCCTTGTTCCAACAGACAAAATTTTGCTACCCCCGCTGCATATTAAGCTTGGTCTTATTAAGCAATTCATCAAAGCTTTGGATGCTGAAAGTGATGCTCTTTATCATATACGTTCAATGTTTCCCAAACTTTCTAAAGCTAAAATCAAGAGAGGAATATTTATTGGACCTCAAGTCAGACAGACGCATGTTAGCACCTAAAGAGTTAGAAGAAAAAAATGACAGCTCTTGAAAAAAATGCTTGGCAGTCATTTCGGCTTGTAGTCCATGGATTTTCAGGTAACAAGAACGACAACTACAAAGAGCTAATAGAAAATGTACTCAAACACTTTCAAAGGTTAGGTTGTAGAATGTCCCTGAAGTTACACTATCTGGACCCGCATTTAGAATTCTTCAGACCAATTTTAGGTGACGTAAGTGAAGAACATGGTGAACGTTTTCACTAATATATCCAAATCATGGAGAGGAGATATCAGGGAAAATGGGACGAAGCTATGATGGGCGACTATATCTGATGTTTAATACGAGATAATCCACGGACTACAAGAGAAAAGTCGCTAAAATGTACATTTTTAATCATTATCCGTTTAGATTTGTGAGCATATTTGTGTGCATATTATATTTGGGTGCATTATACATACATTATATACGCATTATATGTACATTATATACATTATATATACATTATATATCTTTAAATATGAAAACTTCATTGTGATTTTGCTCTCTGATAAGCCACTAGGTACAAAAAATAATTATGGTTTCAGAAGAAACAAGAGTTTTCATGAGAAAACTAATGCGATTTTTTAATTCAGCGCACCCAAAAACAAAGAAACACTAAAAAAATAAGATAAACACAAATTTTCCAAAATTTTGTTAGTGTTATTATAAAATTTTTAAATGTTACAAAGGGTAACATATATATATATATATATATGTATATATATATATATGTATATATATATATATATATATATATATATATGCTCTAAAATATACACATATATATAAAAATATAATTATATGAAAATGAAAATGAAAATGTTTATTGGCAGACTATAGTCCATATGACAAATATTATTAATACAATGACAGTTCATATACTAAGGATAGAAATATATACAATTGATTAGAAATAATACTGCAATGTCGAAGTTAAGTGGAGCTACAGACAGACGTTTTCGTACCAAGAAGTCCATAGCTTAGAGGATAAATGGCAGGAATCATGGATAGCTTGGATAATCGGGTTGGTTGATTTTTTAATTCTTTGCATTAGACTGTATTCAGCACGTCTTGTTACCTCCGGGAAGCTCGGGACATTGCGGGTAGCAAACATTTGCAAAGCTGAGCATCTCGGGGGTAATTTATGTAAGAGTCTAAAACACCTGTTGTACAGCATTTAGGGTTCTGCCAGAACCTTTTGTAATTCACCCAGAGTTGCTGTCGGTTATATTACTGCAGAAAGTACGAAAGAGAGTGTCTTTAGCTTCACTTGTACAGAATCGAAAGTTCCTTATGGTCATATTCGCTTTAGCACACAGGTTTCGAGATTGTTTTCTTATATCCGAGTCATCACTCAAGGAACTGGTAATAGTTTGACCCAAACACTTAAACTCTTGTACTTCCTCAATTACCTCACCATTCATTTTAAACGCCACCTTAGACCTACAGTTTAACGTGGAATCAGAACCACGCCCCACCAGCAGCCCAGCGCCTTAACCACAAGGCTACCCAGGGTACCCATTTATCTACCAAACAATTTTTTTGATTGTGTGGAAGGATAAACAGATGGGTTTGCCGCCTGCCGTCACCGGGTCTCGATCCTGGGGCCGATGGATTCGTAATCAGCGACGCTAACCTCTATACCACGAGACGCATATATATATATATATATATATGCGTATAAGTCGTGTCGGGATTAGTATCACTGACTACGAATCCACCGGACCCGGGTTCGATTCCAGGTGAGAGCAGGCGGCGCGCAGTTTATCCAACTATTATCCTTCCATGAAAATATTCTGGTAAATAAATGGGTACCCTGGGTGGCCTAGTAGTTAAGATGCTAGGCTGCTATTTACTATAGTAAATAAGGGTGCTCTTCCAATACGTGCTCTACCGTAAAATTTACATTCCAATATGTGCTAACTAACGAAAATATCACGACCTAACCTAACCAATCGTTAGGTCAATTGTACGCCCTTGAGTCTTGACGATTGGTTAGGTTAGGTCGTGATATTTTCGTTAGTTAGCACATATTGGAATGTAAATTTTACGATAGAGCACGTATTGGAAGAGCACCTAAATAAGTTCTCATTTCATAATTAGCTATCTAAAATACGCTAATTTCATTAAGCACTTTTAATTCCATAATTTATCCTAATTATTTTTTATTGATCATCATTTATTTACTACTAAATAGAAGTGATCACTAAATAGAAGTGGTCACTAAATATAAGTGGTCACTTTATTTAAAATTGTGTACAATAATCAAACTGTATTTTCGCAAATTATATTATTATTATTATTATATATTCCCAATTTTCACTTCTCTTAAACTGAATTCCATTAATTTTGCTTAAAAAGCTTCCATGCTTTCAACGGCATATTCAAATTAGAATACTGTGAATATAATACTGATAAATCATATATATATATATAATATATATATATATATATATATATGTGTGTGTGTGTGTGTATATATATATACTGTGTATATATATATATATATATATATATATATATATACATTTAACTGCAATGACCACGCAGTATATTAATGTATAGAAACGACGTAAGCAGAGCTGGGCACTTGCGGCATATTGCGGTACTGCGGTACTGCTGCACTACCAAACCGGTACCAAACCGGTACGCGGAAATTGAATGCGGTAGCGGTACTGCGGTACTTTCAGCGATCCTTTGCGGTACTGCGTTATGGGGGCCCGGGGTGGTAGTGCGGTGGTACCGCAAGTACCGCAGTACCGCAAAATATGCCGCAAATGCCCAGCTCTGGACGTAAGTATAGAGGTAGGAGCGTTCTGCACACGAGGAAGAGAAATAACGAACAAATGAAAAATGAGGTGAACCGCCCAGGAATCGAACCCAGGATCTTCCGATTGCCGGTCAGATGCGCTATCCATTACACCACGGGCCTCGATCAGTCATAAGTCGAAATTCTCCTACATAGGGCGGTTCACCTCATTTTTCATTTGTTCGTTATTTCTCTTCCTCGTGTGCAGAACGCTCCTCTATACTTACGTCGTTTCTATACATTAATATACTGCGTGGTCATTGCAGTTAAATGTACATATTCACGATTTGCGAGGGTGCCCTCTCAGGGCATTGGTTTCTGCCCTATGTAGGAGAATTTCGACTTATGACTGATCGAGGCCCGTGGTGTAATGGATAGCGCATCTGACCGGCAATCGGAAGATCCTGGGTTCGATTCCTGGCGGTTCACCTCATTTTTCATTTGTTCGTATTTCTCTTCCTCGTGTGCAGAACGCTCCTCTATACTTACGTCGTTTCTATACATTAATATATTGCGTGGTCATTGCAGTTAAATGTACATATTCACGATTTGCGACGGTGCCCTCTCAGGGCATTGGTTTCTGCCCTATGTAGGAGAATTTCGACTTATGACTGATCGAGGCCCGTGGTGTAATGGATAGCGCATGCATCTGACCGGCAATCGGAAGATCCTGGGTTCGATTACCTGGCGGTTCACCTCATTTTTCATTTGTTCGTTATTTCTCTTCCTCGTGTGCAGAACGCTCCTCTATACTTACGTCGTTTCTATACATTAATATACTGCGTGGTCATTGCAGTTAAATGTACATATTCACGATTTGCGAGGGTGCCCTCTCAGGGCATTGGTTTCTGCGTTATGTAGGAGAATTTCGACTTATGACTGATCGAGGCCCGTGGTGTAATGGATAGCGCATCTGACCGGCAATCGGAAGATCCTGGGTTCGATTCCCGGGCGGTTCACCTCATTTGTTCGTTATTTCTCTTCCTCGTGTGCAGAACGCTCCTCTATACTTACGTCTTTTCTATATATACTATATATATATACAGGGTGTCCCCAAAAAACTATATACTCTTTATAGCATCATATTTTATAATTTAAAAAAAAACCAAACAATATATTGTTATAGCAATTGCCAATGAAAGGTAAATTAGTAATCTAAGTGATCAAAATGTTATAGCGAGTTGTTTGCATATAAAATTTAATTAACTACACCAAGTGCTCAAAATGTTCTCCGGCAGCATGTGTGTGTGTGTGTGTGTGTGTGTGTGTTTGTGTGTGTGTGTGTCATATTTTATATCTCATTATATAAAAATGAGTTCCATAATTAATAAAAATGACGAACAAAAAGTTTAAAGAAGTGCCTATAACCCTTTGTGTATATTTACGTTTTCATGTTTGTATACACTTCTGCGCGCACACATGTATACACATAAAATACGTTCATATATAAGTGAATACATACGTGCACACTTACATACACGGAAATGTCTTTCAAAATGTCCTTTGTTACGAGAATTCATGGGAATTTTTCTCTCTAAAATGACGCTGTTTAAATTTTGACTAAAAAATTGCCCGAAATGGAATTTCTATTGATCCTTTAAGCGATTCATTATTTGGCAAATGGAATAAAAATTTAGTCTCATTTTATCACTTTACCCTACATCTTTTATCCCCTTTTATTTTAGGACACACACACACACACACAAGAGTGGACTTAAAAAATTCGTCCTCAAAACCCCATAAGCTTTTTTTTTTTTTTTTAATATGCATTTTCAAGCCCAAATATTTATTATTTAGAGATGTTCAGTTTAACCCTTTGCCTGTCCCGTGCATCACATATGATACACAGAGCGCATCATAAATAATATTTAGTGTGATACATTCTATGATCACATATTACCCACCAACTAAACCAAATAAACCTCCTATAACCAAAAGTCTGAAAACAAGCATGGACGTTTGGACCAAACTTATGAAAATGCTTTGGACAGGCAAAAGGTTAAGGTTATAAAATTTAATGTTATGAAGTATTGCGAGTTTAAATTTAGCTTTATTCTACAATCTGTTATTAGATCGCATATAGAGAATCAAAGCTAGAACAATTGATTTCAATTTTATTTTGGTGCCTATGAAGATTATATTGTATACATTATATAAAATAACATTTTAGCCATTTACCACCGACAGTTATTCCTCATCGGTCTAAAATTCTAACAACATTTTTAGACTTTTTAAAATCGACTTCTCTTCCCACCACTCCTTTAAAATAAAAGAACACCGCGTTTTCCCACCCATGTTCTCTCACAACAATAATATGTGCATGCAATGACATTTTCAAAATTTTATATGCTATTTATGGATTTTGGAAGGTATAATATAAGCATATACCACAGAGTGGTGACTGTATAGTAATGTACCCGAGTTGCGCTGTCGATCGGTTGCATTTGAGTAACATACAGAGGGTTGGCGAAAGTAGGAGGAGATTGTAGACACCAATCGAGCAGGGAAGTACTCCGGGGTGGATGTTCGACAGGAGGCAGGGAGTGCTGGAACTCCCGTTTCTCCTGTTACTGTCCTCATTAAATGATTTTCTTCCGTGTCTCATCTACCATGTGAGCAGTCCAGAATGCTCTCAAACACACACTTCCCCCTCTATTTCTCATTACACATACATGCACCTTACACACTATACAAACTTTTCAAAATGTATAATGAAAAAACAGGAAAATGGCATAATTGAGCCTTGGAGACCTTGTTTTTGGCTCTCTCCCTCTTCTGTGGAGGGGTTACTTTTGCGGGCGCTTGCCCTTAGCCCCACTCCTTCCTACATAAAAAAAACAGACACCTTCGGTTTTTTCCATAGTTTTTGATTTGATAATAAAATTCAATAAATAAAAACAGATTTATTGAATTAATATATTTAGAGTCGGGTTGCTTTCCCTTTCCATTATATAAAGGTGTCACACGTTCTGGCATTTCATTGATGAGCTTTGACATTTGTTCTTGAAGGTAATCATCGTGGGGTCTAGTTACTCTTGTTAACCCTGTCTATACGAGACAGTGGAGGCGATAAGGAACTTTAGGAAGTGCTGAGGGCACCTGTAATTATAGTATTCATGATTTCATCTGCCTCTATGTCATTACGTGGGTTTGAGCGTTTGTTCTTGGTAACGCTTTTAGGTAAATGTAAACCATCAAGAATGGTTGTTTGAATTGTTTATGCACGGTAGTGTGTGGACAAATCTTTTTGACTCCGAATAGTACATCGCGGACGGCTCTTCTGACGGCTATAACTTTTTTCAGAAGAAACTACCCCACATGTCTTTCCATCAAAAGATAGAGGAAGTCATCGCGAATAATTTGATGTAAACATCGAACAAATTCGTTCACTACAAAAAAATTTAGAGCAAAGTTTATGTGGCCAAAATGTTGCTCAGGGGAGTAAGTCGTTTGTCCGCGTGACATTGGGCGGCGCTTATTCGTCGAGAGTCCTAAACTCTGCCCAACGGAGCTATTTTACAATTTGTGTTGTTTGTGGCAAAATAAAATAAATAATTTTGTGCATCTAGTCACACGATGTTTGTACAAAATTTTATACTTTTTTGTGAAATCGAGGAAAAGCAAGTCATTCCATAAATTTACAAAAATACCACAGCAATAAAATTTTGAGTTTCATATCTAGAACCAGTGAGAAAAACTTTGTGAAGTTGTACTCAAGATATAAGTCGTCCTCACTGGTTTAAAAACTTCTCTTCAAAAGGTAGGATGAGCGCTAATTTTGTTCAAAATTTGTTTCAAACAAAACGGCGTTACCTACAAAAATTATGGACTAGTCTGAAAAATGCATCCTGCTAAAAGGCAAATCTTTTTTATATGATAATAATTACTACCATAAACTCACCGAAAAATGTGTCTGTCTGTCTGTCCGCAGATAAAAACTTTTATGTTTCTGAACCGATTTCGACCAAACTTCGTATGGTTGTTGTTGTTGTTTAGCCGATCAGCCCACCCTGATCGAGCAAGCCGGCGGCACGCAGGTAACCGATCGCCCTCTCCGGAGTGGACCAGAGGTTCAGCGCACTAGTGATGTTGTGTTGTGTTCGTTGTTGTGCTAGAGCGGTACAGTCTGTCATAATGTGTTCAATTGTTTGTGGTGTGTCCTGGCACAGGTGGCAGGTGTCGTCTATGGAGTTGTCTAGTCTGTGTTTATATGTCCGTAAGTTTGGGTGATGTCCACATCGGAATCGTGCTAAGTTAACTCGATCCGATCTGCTCAGGCTGATCTCTGACCTGTTAATGGGTGGCGGCTTCGCACCTAGGACCGCATTCGGACCGAGTCGTGTCAGTGCTTTGTGGGTTAGGTGTGTGTGTATGTGTTTTCTGTACTGTGTGATGTCTGTGGGGCGTGGTATGGAATGGAGTATTTGGTTATAATGTCTCTGGTGTTACCTTAATGGTGCGAGGTGTTGGTGCATGATTGTACATGTAGTGGCAAGGGTGTTGTGGGTTAGTTGTCGCTGCTGCCATGAATTGTGTTCCCTCATGTCTAAATGTTCCCTAACTTTTAGTATTTTTGTTTGTGTGTGCAGGTGTTCTATTGGTGTTGTTTGAGTGCATCCTGTAATGATACGAAGTGCGTTGTTTTGTATTGTTTGTAAGGTGTTTATGTGTGTGTTTGAGATAATGGGTGCCCAACATGGGCTAGCATAGTCCATAACTGAGCAACATATTGTTTGTATATGAGTGATGTTGTTTCCTGCTGGTGTCCAAAGTTTGTGCCTGTTAGTACCAGTGGCGGCTCGTGACTTTCAGTTATGGGGTGCTGCCTCAGAAATTGCGAACAATTGTGTCGATTATATATATATAATATATATATATGAGAGAGAGAGAAAGTCGAATAGATAAATAGATAACTACTCACTACTCAGTCATAAAAATAAGTAAAATAGTATCATAAAATCAATTATAGGGTACTTACGCTTAACGGGTAATTTCGAATTTGCCAAAAATTTTATTTACAAACAAATTCCATTCTTGTTTTTATTCTGAGCGAAAAGGTCTATTACTTTTTCATTGAAATTCTGTGTACTGTTGATCAAATTTTTCTCTATTGAAATCATTGCAAGAGCATTTAGTCTTTCCTGATTCATAGTGCTCCTTAAGAACGTCTTTATTCTTTTTAATGTTGAATGGCAGCGTTTGGCCTCGGATGTAGTCATGGGGATGGTCAAAAGAATTTTTATGAGCTCATGCTTTTCAGTTTTTTCTTTCATTTTGTTTATATTTGTAAAACCACTTTTTGTCCACGTCAAGTCACCACCGAGTAGTAGACACGGGAAACAAAATAATGCATTTTTAACTTTACAACCACAAAGCCAACTTTTTCTTTGGTATGATTCTGGATTAAAACTACGAATATATTTCTTATTGTTACTTATTCCGGGCTGAGATATTTGAATTTCTGGTGTAGGGCGTCCTTCAGTTTTAATAGCTATTTTTTCTTGAAGAGATAACTGTGAAAAATTACGAGACTGAATTTTACTCACTGTCACCCGACTCACTTCTGGGGCTAGCGCAGCCATGATAATAGAATAGGCGCCTAGTTAAATTTCAAAAAACAAAAAGTCACTTGCGAAAAAAATATTCTAAGAAATGAAAGCTAGAAATTGTAAATAATCCAATTATTATATACTTAACTTCAATCTCACGACAAAAAATAAATGATAACGAATCATTGATAAATGCAATTCGGAAATTAAATTTCGAATTAACAAACGATACAGCAACACAACTACCACGTCAAACAAACAAATCGGCACTGCTCTGTCCACAGTGCTTTGGATCCTCTTAAACCCGCGATTCTGACTCGCTCTTCGTACGTCGGCCACCGAGGTTTCAAGCGTTTCGAACAAAATCTGGAACTGTTAAGTACGCAGTTCCACGGGAAGGCTGAAGCTACTTTCGTGATTCATTCGTTCGGCATTGAAATAGTTTAAGGAAAAAAGGATATAATCTGATTTAAAAACTCAAAGTTCATTGAAAAAAAACAATCAGAGAGGCTATTTTAAATATTTAAATATAAAGATCATAAGATCATGGAGGTGCTGCAGTTCCACAGTGCCTACCTGCAAGCCGCTCCTGGTTAGTACCCTAAGCGTGTTAAGTCTTGACGTACATTTTTTTAATGTCCTGAATGTGGTTTGCGAAAGATAATGATGTGTTGTATGTGACACCAAGTATTTTGGTTCTGTGAGTGTGTGGAATGTTGATGTTGTTTAGTGTAAGCTGTGGAATTACCTGGTGTTCTTTTGTGTTGCTTGTAAGCAAGGTGATGGTTGATTTTGTGGGCGCTACTTTGAGTCTATTGTGTGTGAGCCAGTCTTGTATACTGTTTATGTATGTTTGTAGGTTATTTGTAGCGGTGTCGATGTTGTTGGGGGGGTGGATGTTAGAGTGATATCATCTGCATATGATGCTAAGGTAAGCTTGTTATCTATGGGTGTTGGAATGTCATGCATGTATAAGTTGAAGAGTGTTGGTGAGAGAACAGAGCCTTGAGGGACCCCGTTCAGAAAAAGCTTGTTTTTGGATGACTTGCCATTAAATGTGACATGTGAGTATCTTCCTGAGAGATAGTTGCTCAGCCACCTTTTGGTGTTATTGTGCATGTTTGTGTTGAGTATTTTGTTTATGAGAGGGAAGCGTGGGATAGCATCAAATGCTTTACTAATGTCTATTGTTGCTAATAGTGTACGTTGAGCTGGTCGTCTGGAGTTGATGCCATCCATGATGTGCTGCGTGATGTTAGTGAGTAATGTCGTGGTTGAGTGGTGAGGTCTGAATCCATGTTGAGTAGGCGATAGTGGAATGTGTGGGTTGGTGATTTGTAAGATTAGTCTTTCTGTTACTTTGGAAGGTGGGCATAGTAAAGTAATGGGTCTATAGGAAGCTGGTTCGTATGGTAGATGGGGGTGATGAGTAATGAACGAAAATATATGTTTGACCAGTCCCCCCTTCCCCCCACCAATTAATGGGCCTGAAGGCCCCAGCACCGCGATAAAACTATATAAAAGAACGCAGCGATGAAAATCTTGAGCTTCACATTGTGTTAAGATTTGTGAAGATTAAGATTTTCATGACTATAGTTTTACTGACCAAATAAATGAACCCCAATTTACTGTCGGTTCAATTATTTAGTCAATAAAACTATAGAAAAGAACGCAGGCATGAAAATCTTGAGCTTCACATTGCCGCCCGTAATAATAATAAAAAAGAAAATTTGTTGCTACAGTTTTCAAAGACCCCAGCACCGCGGTCTAACGGTATGCTATGTAACGGATTATAATTCTACGCATCGGCATATTTAACTAAAAAAAAAAACCCGCCTACAAGACGGGCGGGTATGCTAGTAATCTATATTATAATAAGAGAGCTGTCCGTCCGTCCGTCCGTCCGTCCGTCCGTCCGTCCGTCACACTTTCAGAAATTGTGAGAAAAAATTGTGAGAAAAAAATTCAGAAATTGTATTACGGGCGGCAATGTGAAGCTCAAGATTTTCATGACTGTGTTCTTTTCTGTAGTTTAGCCTCTGTTTGTCTGTTTGTGAAATTTATCCCGGGCAGTAATGGGGGAAGGGTGGGGGTGGGGGTAATGGGGGATGGGTGGGGTAATGGGGAGGGGGGGTAATGGGGGAGGGGGTTATCCCCCAAGTTGCATGAATGGGGTGAGGAGGTTTTGGGAGATACCAGATTCAGAAATGTTGACACAATGTGAAGCTCAAAATTTTCACGGCTGCGTTCTTTTCTGTAGTTTAGCCTGTCTAACTGTCAGCGAAGCGACGGGAACTGTACTAGTACTAATAATAATAATCTATACATTAATCTGTACAATAAAAAGGGAGTCCTGTCAGTCTGTCTGTAGACACCATCTAATATACTATTTCAGAAATGAAGCTTATATATATATATATATATATATATATATATAATATATATATATATATATATATTATATATATATATATATATACAGTATATATATATATATATATGTAACAGTTTTTTTGCGCACACCTACAGGTCGCTACAATTGGTTTAGAACAATGCGGTTTCCACCATTCGATGCGTCTTTGTATTGTGTAGTGCCCATGCTAAAAAAAATTCCCTAACATAAATCCTGCCCCCCCCCCTTTTAGGGGTACAGTTCTTTCCATTTCTTAATTTTTAATCATAATTTTGGCACAAAATGGGGGAGGAGTGGGGTAATGGGGGAGGGGGTGGGGTTAATGGGGAAACTCAGAAAAATAGATGCGATATATATATATATGTAACCCAAAAAAAATTAAAGTAAATCCTTTGCAAGGTGCCAGCCCCCTTCCCCCCTTGGGGGTAATGGGGGAAGGGTGGGGGTAAATGGGGGAGAGGGGTGGGGGAGGAGGTATTGGGGGAGATGGGTGGGGTAATGGGGGAAGGGTGGGGGTAAATGGGGGAGAGGGGGGGGGGAGGGTATTGGGGGAGAGGGGTGGGGTAATGGGGGAGGGGGTGGGGTTAATGGGAAACTCAAAAAAAAAATTGGTGGGGTAAATGGGGGGGGGAGAGGGGTGGGGGAGGGGGTATTGGGGAGAGGGGTGGGGTAATGGGGGAGGGGGTGGGGTTAATGGGGAAACTCAGAAAAAAAAATTATAACCAACATCGATTCCGGTCAGGAAGATCATGCTTATCACAACTAATGGAACACTAACAATATTATTGATGCACTCGAAACAATGAAAACTATGATTTGGCGGGCCGCAGGGCCCCCAATTACTGTCGGTTTAGTTATTTGGTCAATAAAATTATAGAAATGAACGCAGTCATGAAAATCTTAGGCTTCAAATCCGAGCTCATTGTATTAAGATTTGTGAGGCTTTAGATTTTCATGGCTGCGTTCTTTTCTGTAGTTTTATTGAATGAATAATTGGTTTGCCAGTAACTGGAAGGCTGCAGGCACCCCAATTACTGAGGCCCAAGGTGAGAGGAATAGGAATGATATCCAGATAAAGGGCTACTGATGTTCAAAATAAAATACGCCGTAGGCCCACAATACAGCCGAAGCACCGCAGATCTAGCAAAATCGGCGCGTAGCGCCGACCTTTTGCTAGTGTATTTACTATTAAGCGATTCTGAACATAGAAATAAATGCAATTTGCTTTATTTCAACACTTTACTGTAGCGCGTTAAGATTTTCATTGCTTGATACAATGGGTTCGGATGTGAAGTTTAAGATTTTCATTGCTGCATTCTTTTTTGTAGTTTTATTGACAGAATAATTGACCACCCAATTACCGAGGGTTCAATTATTCGGTCAATAAAACTATAGAAAAGAACGTAGCAATGAAAATCTTAAGCTTCACATCCGAACCCATTGTATCAAGATTTGTGAAGCTTAAGATTTTTATGGTTGTGTTCTTTTCTATAGTTTTATTGACCAAAAATTATTGATTCCCCAGTAATTGGGGGTCCGCAGGTCTAGCTAAATGGTCCCGTAGGGCCCACTTTTGCTAGTAATACTATAATTCACTGCATGTCCGTCTGTCTGCTTGTCTCCTTTTCAGGTTCAAACGGCTGACCCGATTTTTATGAAACTTGGTGACAACACCTTGTGCCCTATGGGATCCATGGGGTGTTTTTAGCAAACACTTTTTTTAGATCGGGTGCCCCAAAAAATATTTATACTAATTTATCCAAAAATATATTTATATGCTAAAACACGAAGCACTTAAAATTCAAGATTCTCAACTTCCAAAATTTTCTTGAAATAAACCATCTCCCAACACGCTTTTATAGAGTTTCCTACACTTTCTTGACATGAAGAAACTCAAGTTGGTCAATAAATTTAGAAAGAATGTAGCCATCAAAATTCTTAGCTACGCATCGGAAGTCATGATAAGTAAAAAAAGTTGTATTTGAAATATAACTACTTCGTGAGCTTCAAGTAAAATCTGTGAAGTTGCATTTAAAATTTAAGTGATTCGTGAGCTAATTGTAAATGTTAAACGCTAACTCGCTTGAAGAATATCCCACCTGTTGGATGGGTATTTTTGCTAATAATAATAATAATAATAATAATAATAATAATGATATTATTATTTTATTATTATTATTATTATTATTACTAGTACAGTTCCCGTCACTTCGCTGACGGTTAGACAGGCTAAACTACAAAAAAAGAACCCAGCCGTGAAAATTTTGAGCTTCACAGTGTCAACATTTCTGAATCTGGTATCTCCCAAAACCTCACCCCCATTCATACAACTTGGGGGCTAACCCCTCCCCCATTACCCCCACCCCTCCCCATTACCACCCCCATCCCCCATTACCCCCACCCCCACCCTTCCCCCTTCCCCCCACCCCAACCTTTCCCCCCACCCTCACCCTTCCCCCATTGCTAAACTACAGAAATGAACACAGTCATGAAAATCTTGAGCTTCACATTGCCGCCCGTAATACAATTTCTGAATTTTTTTTACAATTTCTGAATTTTTTTCTCACAATTTCTGAAAGTGTGACGGACGGACAGACAGACAGACGGACAGACGGACGGACAGCTCTCTTATTATAGTATAGATTATTAACAGGACAAGAACAACCCAAAAAAACATTTGACTTTAAAAATTCACAGTTTAAAAACTCGTAACTCGTTACTCGTTGCTGTTCCGTGCGTTGGTCTCTCTTCACACGAAGGTCAAGCTGGTGGCCAGCCTCTAGGTCTGGCTTGGTGGAGGAGCAAGTTGCTTTCTTGCACTCTCCACTGTACATAGCCAGGTACACCCGGCTCATCTGGTACCGTCCTGAGCCAGGCATCTAGTCTTCTCTTGAAGACTTCAACTTTGACCCCTGTAACGTTTCTGAGGTCCTTTGGAAGCTGGTTAAAAAGTCTTGGCCCCCTGACAACCAAGCTATTTTCCTTCAGAGTTGAGGAGGTCCCTTGTTGGGCCTTTAATTTGGGAACACTACACATCCTGCTTTTCCTATTTTCCAGTGTTGTTTGAATGGTAATTGGGTTTAGTTTGAGGTTTGGTACCAGTTTTTCGATCATTTTCCATATGTAGATTATGGTGTGCCTCTCTCTTCTTCTTTCCAGGGAGTGCAGATTTAGTTTACATAGTCTTTCCCAGTAGTTGAGTTCTTTGCAGCCATCAATATTGGCTGTGAACTGTGTCTGAGTTTCTTCTAGTTTATTAGTTTCCTCCTTTTTATATGTGGACGTCAAAACTGAGCAGTATTCAAGTTTTGGTATAATCAGTGTTTTTAGCAGGGGGAATCATTACTGTCCTGTCCCTTCTTTTGAACGTTCTTAGTACCTGTCCCACCACTCTTTTTGCTTTATTTATCGCTATCTGATTTTGTGTTTTGAATTTTGCATCATCGGTCATTATTACCCCAGATCGATCGCTTTCGTGCTTCTCTGAATTTCCTCTCTATCTAGAGCAGGGCTTCTCAAACTTTTTTCACTTGCGACCCCTTTGGATCAGACAAATTTTTTCGCGACCCTTCACTCAATGTCATAAAAGCAATAGGTACTAACACTGTATATTTATGAAAAAAATAATATTTTCAAATGTTTCTGCGACCCCCAATAATATTTACGCGACCCCTAGTTTGAGAAGCCCTGATCTAGAGCATAATATGCATTATGCACTCTGTTTAAGTTCCTCTTTTCTACTATATCTCAAGAGCTGAAATTTCTCGGTGTTAAATGTCATGTTGTTGTCTTCTGACCGTTTGTATATTTTGTTCATGTCCTTCTTCAAGGCAAAAGCAAAAAGCAAAATACATTTTCCGGCATCTTTTAACATGTACACTACCACTACGGGTGGGCATTTTTGCGGACATTCGCCCTTCACCTCTCGTTCCTGAATTAAAAAAAAGTTAAAATATGTACATAAAGGCACTGGATGACTGTGTTCAAACGTCAACATTTCGTTTAACTTTTTAATAGGAAGACCAAACTTCAGTATATATTTCGAGCAAATAGTACACCTACCCTTGGTTAAGGGCGGATCTAGGCATTTCATTTCACTAAGGGGGTTCCAAAGAAAAAAGGGCAACCCCTAAAATAAAAATGGCACAGTACTAAAAATTGTTTCTTCGAACAGGCCATCAATGATTGAGTGTAAAATCAATTGTATTGTCTTATTAGCTCAGTCTCATCCAAATATGATACAAAATAAAAATCTAATCTGGGTACAAAAATTATTACAGAAAATTTTTCAAACAATTACAAATGTCTTGCCAATTAAAAGAACTATCCAGTCCCGTAGCCATGGCTTCCCAAGGGGGTGGGGGTTCAAAATTGTAGAAAGGCGGAGGGGGTTTAGAGTAGTTTGTGAAGTTTAAAAAAAAAATGCCCCAAAAAATGCAAGTGTTTATTTCCTAAATGACGTTATATGTTATTCAGTAATATCGCATCATAAGTTATAACTATGGTTACAAAAGTGGACCTTTCCTGTCAAGGGGGGGTCGAACGGGGGGGGGGGGTCGTTCGACCCCTCCCCCCTGGCTACGGGTCTGCTATAAGAATAAGATGAAGATAAAAATACTGATATGGCTGCACCAGTAGTAAGGGCACCTATGAAAACCACTGCAACTGCAAATTTGGGAGTACACTGTATACAGATAAAGACTCAAAATAGAATTTGAATAAAATATAATAACCATGATCTATTTACAAAAACAGAACTTGTTTTCAGAGGCATACGCATCATTCAAATAGGGCACTTGCAAGAAATTGAGGGGGGGTCCGGACGTCGCCGACCCCCCTACCCCTAGATCCGCCCTTGATGATGCCACACAGTCTGTATCAGTGAAGCTAAATTTACATTATAATCAGTTGCAATTGTTTCGGGAATTGAATTTCATCCCCAAAACTAATTTCCACGTCACTCATGTTATTTTACGGTAACATGCATTGTTTCAATTCATTTCCGTTTCGCCACTTTCTCCCGCCTTCCATTTCAGGAGGGAATCCTCACGAATTGTTTCATTTAGAGTGACCGTATACAAATTAGCTGAAACTACTTAAATCATTGATAATAATAATAATAATAATAATAATAATCTCTTGTTCGAATGTAGTTTTCCCTGTATGTAACCTCTGAAACTAAATAAAGAGCTTTTAAACTAGATTTGTGCTAAGTTTGTATGTCTGTATAAAACTCTGATAACTGACAGTACCGTTTTTCATGTATCACACCATCTTAGGGGCTAAACCAACTTTTCCAAAACTATGGGGAAGCGAGACCTCTTGAAGGGGGCCTCGACAAGGTTTTTACAGTATTTAAACACGCAGCACCTTCAGAAAAAGTACTGTAGTAAATATTTCTACAGTTTTGTACCGTCAATTATATCCAAAAATTGCTTAGAAAACATGATATGTACATATTATAGTACTGTAGAGTACATTTATCAGTGAAACCTTCATTTTTAATACTACCTCACCCTGCTTATGTACCAATACATTAATTACACTCCATGAATACCAGTTGCATTTGAAATAAAGGGGATGTGAACGACTGATTTCAACCTGAAGGGGGCATTGGATAAAAATATTGTTGATACGCTACCTCAAATAAATTATAATCCATATTTATTCATTGAGATGTGTTCCTCTTCTTCCAAACTGTAATCTTTTGCACGTCCGGTTTACAGTATTTATTAATGTGAAATTTAATATCAATATTTAATACAGACCTATTCTTTATATCTATAATACAACCGGCAAAGAAAATAAAAAACGATTCCGAGCTCCTTCTTCTCTTACAAGACCTCAAGGAATAAAAAAAAAGAAAGATAAAAAATAATCCGGACTAGGATCCGCCATCAAAATGGTTTAATCCGTACGAGATTAATTTTACGTATCACATATTAAATTCCTTCGAAGCGTTCTGAAATATTAATCTCCATTTTAATCTCTTCCGAGATAATGAAATTATGCTTGTACAGGCCAAGATTGAAGTCAATATTTGGAATGGATTTTATACGCGTAGCTTTTAAAGATATTTCTCTTCATTGAATTAAAATTGTCGATTAAAAGCGTTGCACTGTTCATTCTGGAATCAATAATTTTAATTTAATAGCGAGGAATATTTTACGAACTATATGTATAAAATCCATTCCAGGTATTAACTACATTTCCATCATTATCAGTATTGTCATTATTGTTACAGTAATTATCTAATATACTATTTCAGAAATGAAGCCATATATATACATATATATATATATATATATATACATTTAACTGCAAACACGCAGTATAATTAACGTAAAGAACGACGCTTGTATAGGAGATATTCCGCGCAAGACGAGAGAGAGAGAACGAAACAAATGAAAAAATGAGGTAACCACCCGGGAATCGAAACCGGGATCTTCCGATTGCCGGTCAGATGCGATAACCATTACACCATGGGCCTCACTCTTCCAAATGCCGTAATTCTTCTACATACTCGCAGAAACCAATGCCCCAAGGGGGCACCTCCCGCATGCCGTAACATTCTCCTATACAAGCGTCGTTCTTTACGTTAATTATACTGCGTGTTTGCAGTTAAATGTATATAATGTTACGGCATGCGGGAGGTGCCCCCTTGGGGCATTGGTTTCTGCGAGTATGTAGAAGAATTACGGCATTTGGAAGAGTGAGGCCCATGGTGTAATGGTTATCGCATCTGACCGGCAATCGGAAGATCCCGGGTTCGATTCCCGGGTGGTTACCTCATTTTTTCATTTGTTTCGTTCTCTCTCTCTCGTCTTGCGCGGAATATCTCCTATACAAGCGTCGTTCTTTACGTTAATTATACTGCGTGTTTGCAGTTAAATGTATATAATGTTACGGCATGCGGGAGGTGCCCCCTTGGGGCATTGGTTTCTGCGAGTATGTAGAAGAATTACGGCATTTGGAAGAGTGAGGCCCATGGTGTAATGGTTATCGCATCTGACCGGCAATCGGAAGATCCCGGGTTCGATTCCCGGGTGGTTACCTCATTTTTTCATTTGTTTCGTTCTCTCTCTCTCGTCTTGCGCGGAATATCTCCTATACAAGCGTCGTTCTTTACGTTAATTATACTGCGTGTTTGCAGTTAAATGTATATAATGTTACGGCATGCGGGAGGTGCCCCCTTGGGGCATTGGTTTCTGCGAGTATGTAGAAGAATTACGGCATGTGGAAGAGTGAGGCCCATGGTGTAATGGTTATCGCATCTGACCGGCAATCGGAAGATCCCGGGTTCGATTCCCGGGTGGTTACCTCACTTTTTCATTTGTTTCGTTCTCTCTCTCTCGTCTTGCGCGGAATATCTCCTATACAAGCGTCGTTCTTTTCATATATATATATATGTGTATATATATATAATGTAACAGTTTTTTTGCGCACACCTACAGGTCGCTACAATTGGTGTAGAACAATGCGGTTTTCACCATTCGATGCGTCTTTTTATTGTGCAGTGCCCATGCTAAAAAAAATTCCCTAACATAATTCCTTCCCCCCTTTTAGGGGTACAGTTCTTCCCATGCCTGTACACGGATTTTTTAAATTTTTCATTTTTAATCATAATTTTGGCACAAAATAAGTCAATATTTACTAAACATTCAATATCATTCGATTCACAAAAGATTTTTCGATTCACAAAAGATTTCTTTATCGATTCAATACAAAAAATTACATGATTAAAACGGGCAATTTAAATAAACACGAGTTTAAAGTTAAACGAGCCACACTCGAAATTATTTACCGTGACTTTTGTGCGTTTTATTACTGTGGCTTTTGTACAAATAATTTACGTATACACAAACAAATTGATAGGATATTGATTTATCATTCTATTTTTTAGTTGTCATAGAAATACGTTAATTAAGTTATCTGATTAGATGCGCTTTTATAGTTGAAGATCATTTTTAAAAAAATATTTATTTTCCCCACTTTAAAATATTACAAAATTTCTATTAGGTATCCTAATATCATTATGCCTGTCGCTGTAAGTAAGAAAATAGCAATTATTTTCCATTTTATGAAAATTTCGGACCCCCTAGGCCTACAAAACCAATTTTCCCCTTTTCTTTACCAAAAATTGTTGATTTTCGGAAGTCTTTCGGTTATAAATTTGTACCAGTCTATTGTTTATCTATAATAATAATAATAATAATAATAATAATAAGACGACGTGTGTGTATGTGTGTTTGTGTTCCAGCCATCAGCCATAACTCCAAAATGGAAGCAGTTACAAACATGAAACTTCACACACATATTGATTAGGTCCCGAGGTTGTGCACGTGGGTGTTAATAAATTAAATAATTAATTTTAAAACATTAAATGACGTCATCAAGATAATTACGAAACCTATGGTAAAATTATTGAATACCCGGTTAGGTTCATTGAATGCCAGGTTAGGTCATCTGTACGCCCTTGACGATTGGTTAGGTTAAGTCGTGATATTTTCGTTGGCTTTAACGAAAATATCATGACTTAACCTAACCAATCATCAAGGGTGTACAATTAACCTAACCGGGCATTCAATTAACGTACCCGAGCATTCAATTAATCTAATCGGGCATTCAGTTGCCCTAACCGGCCATTTAATTAACCTAATCGGGCATTCAGTTGACCTAACTGGGCATTCAATTAACCTAACCGGGCATTCAGTTTACCTAACCGGGCATATATATATATATATATAGCGTTCAACATCCACCCCGGCAACGCCGGGTCGCTCCGCTAGTTATTCCTATTTTAATTACGGGTGGAATATCTTTCTGGTTACATAATACGTGTGATTAAATACATATTTGAAATGTAGTGAAAATAGGAACAATAATTACTGTAACAATAGTGATAATGTTAGTAATGACGAAAATGTAAATAACTAAATATATTGGTATAACTTATAATAATAATAAATACTTGAAGAATGTTAAGAAATTTCTCAGAAATACTAGTTATAAATTAGCCTTCAGTTTCCCCATAGACAGTTAAGAGCCAAATAATAAAAAAACAAATATGATAGGAATGATAAATCCCGAGGAGTATATATGATAAAATCCTTGTAATAACTGTGATAAAAACTATATCGTACAAGCAAGTAAAATTTTGGAAAAGCGACTGAAGGAACAAAAGAAAGATGTCAGTTTTACTAGCGAATCTACTGAAGTTTTTAAACGCATCTAACATTATAATTACTCGATTAATTGGAATTAAAGTAAAATAGGGTACTTGTAGGTTATCCCCCCCCCCCACCAATTTTGACAGAATATTTTCTTTAAAAATAACGAAAATATCACGACTTAACCTAACCAATTATCAAGGACGTACAGTTGATCTATTATTAATTATAACATTGTTTCTGGAATAGTGTTTACTATTTACTAATAGATCAACTGTACGCCCTTGATAATTGGTTAGGTTAAGTCGTGATATTTTCGTTAGTTTTAACGAAAATATTCTGTCAAAATTGGTGTGTGGATGGGGGGTGGGGGGGAGAGATAACCTACAAGTACCCAAAATAGTTCTTAATTCAAATATTTACATCAATCGATTAATAGTTGAGGCTACTCTAACTGAAACTCTTCCCTACTTCTGCTTACAAAAAAGAAACTATAGGTTTAATCCGGCGAAGAGGAAGGTGATAACAAGCCACGCACCAATCCCTGAGCTCCAACCCTCCAGTATTTAAGGACTTCATTTGAATTTAGCTCTTTCATTGTACAGCTGAAGTATAGCTGTGAATATTAATAAACTGCTTTTATATAATATATATACTAGAATGCCTGCTGAGCCTTCCATATTAAAAGTCTCTCGAAACGCGAACTACGGGGGTAACTAGGAGGAGGGGGGTTACTAAAACCTTCTTTGGTTCTCCCTTAATGAGTATACTATATTTGGTACAGATTACCGTAGCTGTTAAGGCATGTATAAACAAACATAGACACAGACAGACAGACAGACAAACATCATCATTATCATCATCCCCTATATATATATATATATAATATATATATATATATATATATATATATATATTACATGTATAGAAAAAATGCTGTTGTATAGGTTTACTGTTTGTAGAAAGTTTTGAGACAGTTGTAAGTGATAGAATGTTTCCTCACCAAGGTTTTTTTAGACGAGCAGAAAAAGAGAAAAGAAAAACAAGAAAAATACTTTACTCGTGTACATAAACTGCCCTCGAAAACCTCACGGTTGAAAATAATCCGTTCAAAAAGAAACGTAACCTATTGGCGAATGCATATATCATCGTAACCTAACCCTTTTTTTTCTATTTCGGGTTGAGTTTCCTTTTTGAACACCCTGTATTTTCTATCGTTATAACTATTGGTCCTATAATTAATTATTTCGGTGAATTGTTTTTTTTCATTGAAGAATTTATTAAGGGTTAAAAAAACCTCTGATTTTTACATTATTCATTTGGGTTAAAACTGAAACTGTTGACAGCTTAGTTCCCCTTATTGCAAACTACAAGGAAAATGTTAAAACTGACGTGTTACATAGTGTTGAAAAATAATCGAAACTTCACAAACCGGTTTTTAATCGATCTGTTTTTTGAAAACCGGTTTTAACAGGTTATGACCGAAAAGTATAGTAATTTTTAAAAGCCATAATTGAAAGGTACTGACTTTAACTCTTAACAAGCATAGCTTATCGCCTATTTTTTGGTCAAAAGAATGCAAAAATGCAGCATCATATGTATGTATGCATATGAATAAGAAAATGACAACTTTGACATATTTTATTTTAGCCAAAATAATACATTATTCAAACAATTTAGATTTGAAATAATTTTTTAAAATAAAACATCTATACTTAGAAAGAAATAAACTTCTTTTTGTAAAAAAATTATAAAGAATAAAAATAAAATTTATCTCAATTTTGAAAAAACATTGAAATAAAATTTTTTAATAAAAAAAACTTTACCTAGAGAACAGAAAATTGACTCTTCGTGTAAGAAAAAATATATAAATTAATTTAGATTTTATCCCTATTTTGGAAATGACATCTTAAGAAACAAAGGGCATTAAGGGTCTTATACTGCGAATAGGGCTTTAGTTGACTGACTCTACACTACAGCCTACATGATGAGACAAACTGAAGATCGAGTTGCCAGATAGGCAAAAATTATACGAAGAGCAGTTGCCAGTTTGTCACAATTTAACTTAATAGGTAATGTATTCGAAGTTATATTTTGTGCGCTGTAGCGCGTAGCTGCACGTTCGCGCAAGTTTGAGCCAAATAAAAATCAATCGATAAAACCGGTTTTTTTCTTTCGGGTTTCGATTTTTAGGGGAATTTTACAAACCGGTTTTCAACACAAGTGTTACACTGATGGGAATGATGACGAAGAGAAATGAAGAAGGGAGAAGATTTAAACGATAATAAATGGGTGAAAAGATACTGGAATGAGAAACAATTCATTCATTTTAAAATTGGGGATCTCACACGCGAGCAATTTATTTGGTGTCTGAATCAGTCATACAACTGATACAAGTGATATTTCTTTACACACACACACACCACACACACACACACGTTTGACTACCTTAAAAAAACGCGACATTTTCAGTTGTGCAGAGAGCGACATTTAACCTTATTTAAATAACCTAATTAACTTAGCATAACCTAGTCATTCTTGACCTAATCTTCATAACATCTTTTTTCCTTATGATATTTAATGATTTTCAGTAAATATAAACCGAACTATGGCGACACTGCTAATGTCGCTTTACGCACACTCGTATCGCGATAGGCTCTGTATGTATCCTAAAGGTTGTTGCAGTTTCGTAAATTAGGCATGGCCATATATATATATATATATTTAGATATAGAGGGTGTCCCAGAAGTTCTGCCCCAAAGGATAATATCATGTTTTATATTATAGGACAGGACTTTCAGGACTCTCTCTCTCTCTCTCTCTCTCTCTCTCTCTCTATATATATATATATATATATATATATATATATATATATATATATATATATATAGCCTAGTCCTACCAATAATTGAGTATTGCTCAGTACTCACCAGCCCATACAAAAAACGAGACATTGCGAACCTTGAAGCTATACAAAGGACTTTTACGTCTAAGATAGAAGAAACGGAAGGTGAAGACTACTGGTCTCGACTACAATCCCTGAAACTCTACTCTCTCGAAAGAAGGCGAGAGCGGTACACAATAATATACATATGGAAAATACTTGAGGGCTCTGTCCCTAACCTTAGAAATGAAATAGAAACAAACTGGAATGAGAGAAGAGGCAGATTTTGTACAGTCTCAGCTGCTGTGGGACAGGGGGGCCATGAAAACGAGGATGGAAAATACCCTCAGAATACGAGGCCCAAAGCTTTTCAATGCCCTACCCATAGAAGTAAGGAATCTCCAGCACACCGACCTGAATAACTTCAAGAACTAGCTGGACAGATTCCTGTGCAAAATCCCTGACCAGCTATGCGTGGCTGGCTACGAAGGCAGGAGGAGATCAGACAGCAATTGCCTCCTTCACCAAATCCCGCAAATGAGGCGGGATGCTGCAGAGGGGTCGACTGCAGGTCGATCCTGAACCGTCGTTCGAACCCACACAAAGTAACACAAAGTATATATATATGTGTGTGTGTATATATATATATATATATATATATATATATATATATATATATATATATATATGTATGTATGTATATATATATACAGAGTACCTGTGAAAAGTAATTTATTTATACCTCTTCAAAGAAATTTAATTAAAAAGAAAAGAAAGAAATAGATTTTGGCTAAAATGAAATAACCGTAAAAGACGAGGTGAGATCTAAAGCACAGCCTGTAACCTCCGTTCCTCAGGCAAAAATAGATTACATTTCAGTTTTTGATTAAAATCTTCGTCGTGTTTATTTAACTTGGTTAAACGAAGGAACATTTTAATCATAGACTAGATATTGCAAACAGGTTTCTAGATATATGTCTAAATATCTCGTAAATATTCATTTTCGGGGCCACCTATTTTTTGGACCCCCTATTTGGTCGGAATTTGATGACGTGGGAAATAACTAACCAACCTAAAACGACTACCTAGTGTAGTGTACACCCTTATTATTTACTTTCCTTCATTATTTACTCTACTTTCCGCTCTCTATTTATTCTCTATCGGCTCTTTCTTTCATTTATCACTTTGTTTCTCTACACTCTTTTTGCCGTATCGTATAAAGATTCCGGTAGCCACGCCGAGACCCAGGACTCCAAGACTCTGAAAGTCCGTTACAAAACAAAGGGGGAAGGGGGGTATATTAATACTCTTTTTTAACACTTGTGAACGTTTTATTGATTTCGAAAATGGTTTAGTTAAGTTAGGGGTATGCGAGTATGAAATTTCTATTATAATAATTTACGTCGGAGAGGAACACAAAACAATTTGATTTTAAGATCACATGGCTCCAAATCTTACGCGTATCGCGCCTGCCTCAAGACTGACTACCTTATGGGTAGCCCACTCTTTTTCGGCCCCTATTCAGGACTGCCAACTCTAACCATTTTAAACAATTTAAATCTAACAAACATAGTTTTTCGTAATTTCATAATTATTAGTAAATGATTTACATTAAACATTATCTTAATTAAACAAAACAGAAATTAATATTCTTAACTAAGCATTACTACACTAGCCTAGTGTAAACTAACCCGCATGTAAGATTACCCTGATTGGTCCGATGGATGAATTGGGCGGATCGCCAAAAACCTGGTGTTCCCTAAACTATATACTCGTACATTATGATATTTTATGTGGATTTGATCGACGGTTCAGGATCGACCTACGGTCGACCCCTCTGCAGCATTCCTCCTCATTTGCAAGATTTGATGGAGGAAGGAATTGCTTTCCGATCTCCTCCTGTCCTCGTAGCCAGCCACGCATGGTTGGTCAGAGACTTTGGGCGGGAATCTGTCCAGCTCGTTCTTAGAATTATTCAGGTAGTGTGCTGGAGGTTCCTCAGTTCTTTGGTCAGGACATTAAAAAATTTTGGTTCTCGTATTTGAGGGTATTTTCCCATCTTCGTTTTTTATGGCCCCTTGTCGCACCGCACTGGGACAGAACAAAATCTGCCTCTCTTATTCCAGTTTGTTTCTATTTCTTTTCGTAGGTTAGGGACAAAACCCTCGAGTATTTTCCATATGTATATTATTGTGTACCGCTCGCGTCTTCTTTGCAGAGAGTAGAGTTTCAGGGATTTCAGTCGAGACCAGTGTCTTCACCTTTTGTTTCCTCTATCTTGGACGTAAAAGTCCTTTGTATGGCTTTATGTCGCAATGTTCGTTTGTGTATGGGCTTGT
>JAJOZX010001062.1:922500-1025641 GCA_023014485.1 Bathynomus jamesi | reverse complement strand
TAGACCACAGGTCTATACATCATCCATTACGTAATTCTATTTTTACCTACAATAGTCAATAAAATTAGTTTATCAATTGTACTATCATGGTAACCTTGAAAAATCCATGAACTTTAAAATTTATATTTTTCCCTTTTACCTATTCATTATGAATGTAATTTTTCCTACAGAAAATAAAAATTTTTGTAAAAAAAAATTTAACCATATCATTGTTTGTCTAACTTAATTGTTTGTCTAAATTAACGTATTAATACTTTATTCTGTTTGTCTAAATTAAAGTATTAATCTTTGAATTTTTTATATTATATAATAACTCACTTGTTCTGTATAAAAATTTGTAATGTAAAGGAAAATTCGTCATCTAACTTGAAGTAGTTAGGATGTTATTTTCTCATTTATTGTATTAATGGTACCCTATTAGATTATTGTATAAATACCATTTTAGAGGGGGAAACACTGTAAAAATGAACAATGACTAATCCATATTCATTTTTACATAAGAAACCAAAATCGCCTAAGCGAGTTTTGGATAAAATTTTATTTGTAGCTTCCTATTTTTGTTTGTGTCATAACCTTACGATCTCCCATTTCTATGGTTTAGTCGTATCCATTTTCCATTTTTTATTTTTGTTATAGAAGTTATTATAATTAATTATGATTGTCTTGCATCTCACCCTCGACCCTAGATTATGCATACACATTGCATGTAACAGGATTGGAACCCGTAGTTGTACTTCTTAGTCATTAATACCCACTCTTTGTCTCTAATTCGTTCTTGTAAGTCTTCCTAATAATGATTTGTACTATACGTACAAATTCAATAACTATGACGTCACATTTTCCCGTCATTAATTTCCCTTCATCATATCTCTAGTATTCAATGTATGAAAATTCTTTAACATCATAATAAAAACTGTACACTCTATAGAAGTCATTATTTATATGTTATGTAGTATAATATTATTATTCAACCATATTCATCCATACCGTATGTGCCCATGTACTTTGTATTATATTTCTAAAATCTTAATTGTCTATTAATATGAAACACTGTAACAAAACAAAGTTATAGTAACTGTTTAATTATAATTAACTGTAATACTTTTAATTTAATATAATGTAATGTACTTTAATGAAACTGTACTTAATGATGTAATGTACTAAATAACGTAGTCAATGTACTTTAATGAAATTGTAGTTAACGATAATAAATGAATTGATAATTATAATCATAGTTACAGTAGACCAAAATTACAATGTACTCAATGTCCGACGACCCGACATTATGTCGCCATAAGGAATGTAGAATCGGCGATACTGTTGTTATTTTTTTTTATTATTATTTTTTCCGTTGGCATAAATTTTGATGTGCTTTCTACTTTGCCAAATAATTGATGACCTGTTGTTTTTTAAAATCTCATAATCATCTTTTTAGATTTAGCTTAATAATGAATCCTGAGTAACTTTTGCCATGTCATGTTTTGTATACATTCTTTCTTCGTTATAAAAGATGAAGTCATCTCTTACCTAAGCATTTAATTGTAAATCTTAAACCTTTAATTTTTACTCATATGCATATTTTAGTGTAAAGATGCATAGTTCAATTTCCACTTTTAGTTAACTTGGCAGATCGTGATAACATCAGATCTGAAAATACGCAATTTAAGATAAAAATATGGCTTCATCTTCAAATATCTTGTTTTTATTCGTTTAAACCTTACACAGCTAAAAGATTTACTTTATTTTCAAATATTGTGGAAAAATAATACAGCCTCTTCAACATTTAATAATGATGATGTTAGTAGAATCGGGGTATATAAACCCCACAAATTTCTTCCATGTTTGTTCTGATTCCAACTACGAGGCTGAGCATTACCTGTAACAGTTTAGGAGTAAAACACAGTAAGAAAAAGTCTATCTTCTCCTTCAAGCCGTGCTCTCTTCAGAAAACTTAGTCATTAGAATCTCCCGATAAGTTTACAAGAAGAATCGGGGAGAAACCCCAAAGAATTTAATAAGCCTCTCAGAATCCTCCGAGCCACTAAAGAAGAACTCGGAGAGTAGTATAGAAGAAACACTTCAAGTCACACATCCGTTGCTTGCCTCCTAACCAGAACCCCCGTCGATCCGAACCACCCCAGGGCCATAGACGGAGGGGTTAACATATATATATATATATATATATATATGGGAATGAACTCAGAATGGTTCCCTGATATATATAGTCTAAAAGTCACTAAAGGGAACAGTCACTAAAAAAGCTGAAGGGCAACACAAAAAGATAAATAGCGGGACGCGGTCTGTCCATTTATTGGCCTGAACTAAACAGCATTTATTTTTGTATCGGCAGCAATCGTTGTTTCTAAGTTTAATATGGTGATGCTTCGAAAGTGACTAATGTGAAAAGGAGTTTAAGTTGTCTAATTATTATGGCAGTTAGGGGTAATGTCTATAGCTTCTAAATTAGAGAATAGGAATACATTAGGTCGAGGTTGGGACGTTAGCACAAATTGGTAGGCCCTAAAGAAGATCTAAATCAAAGCACCTGTAAGTATCTTTTATGTCTATTTGATAACCTAATACCTAACGGGGTCTAACACCCCCGACGTTGTTACATTTGGCGACGAGCATGGGATTTGGTTGTTTGGAAAATTGGACGTAGCCTAGCCTAGTGTGGGTCGTTCCATTTGGTTGTTTGTGTCGTAAACTACCTTTCTATAGCTTAGGTCCCTCCGGCCTAAATCTAATACTAATTCCTACTCAGCCCTAACTCTAATACTAATTCCTACTCAACCCTAACTCTATTACAATTTTCTATTCAGCCCTAACTGGGAAGTAACTAGATCAAATTTAAACCCGACCTAACCTACTTCACGTTATTTGGCCTAAATTGGTTTTGTTCTAGCATGTCGGTGATTAGCCATATAAGTCCCTACGAAGAGTCTGAGGAGGACTTCGAAGCTTATGCCATTAGGGTGAGGTTGTTTTTCGAGGCAAATTCCATTCCAGATGCTAAGAAAGTACCAACTTTCCTAACTATAATAGGCCCTAAAACGTTTGGCTTAGTTACGAACCTAGTTGTTCCTAAAGCACCAGAAACTTGCACCTACAGTGAATTGGTACAGCCCCTAACCAATCACTACAAACCACGAGTGGTTCTCATCTATGAACGTTTTAATTTTTACTCGAAGCATCAGACTGCTAATGAAAGCATTGCAGAGTTTGCTGCGGGTATAAAAGCCTATGGCCGTACTTGTAAATTTGGGGACAGATAAGACGAAATACTAAGAGATAGATTTGTAATGGGTCTCAAAGAGGAGTCTACCCAGAGAGCCCTATTAGCTATACAGGACCTAACTTTTAGTCAGGCTTAGAAATAGCTGCGGCTAGAGAAGCAGCTCCTAAAGATGTTAGAGCTTTTGGCAGTCACACTAGTAAGGCCCAACACGTAAATAGCTTTAAATCTTCTAGGCCTGGCAGACTTAATGAGCCTATTAGACAAACTAATAAAAGGTATGCTGCAAATCCTACTAAACCTACTAATTCGAATGCTAAGCAGGAGGAAAAGCCTTCCAAGCCATGTGCTGGGTGTGGAAAACACCACTGGAAGAAGGACTGTCCTTTTAAAGAAGCAATTTGTCGAAACTCTAGTAAAATAGGCCACGTAGCTAAAGTTTGTTTTTCAAAGAAAAAAAAGGGTGAAAATTCTAATTATAACATTTCTAGTGGTAATCCTCCCAATCGAAATACTTCGAACATTGGAGTGGAGTACCTATATTATGAGCAGCAAAGTGGTGATAATACGGGTCCATATATTGTAGATGTAAGCCTAAATGGAATTACAGTTCCTCTAGAACTAGATACAGGTGCTGCCTGAACTGTCATGTCAAAAACCGTTTTTTGACAAAACTTTCAAAAATACACCTAAACTACACGAATCTAAAACAATAAAAAAATATGGTAACATAGAAATACCTATTTATGGAGAAGCAGCACTGTCATGTCTGAAACCGTTTTTGACAAAACTTCCAAAAATACACCTAAACTACACGAATCTAAAACAATACAAAAAAATATGGTAACATACAAATATCTATTTGTGGAGAAGCATACATCACAGTTACACTCAACAAGAAAACTGTCTCGTCCCTTAACTCTTTTAGTTGTGGATGAGCAAGGGCCTACTCTACTAGGCCGTGATTGGATTGATGCCTTGAAATTGCTTATTGACAAAATTTTGCCAAAGGGTCAGGCAGATGTGCATACACCAGACATGGGGTCTATTACTGGGTTTCTATTACTATTACTGTTACTTTTGATTTCTTCTATTACTATTACTTTATTTTTCATCTATTACTATTACTACTACTTGGTCATCTATTACTATTACTATTACTTTGTATGTTGGGTACTTCACTCATTTGAAGAGGATCTTTATGTCTATTTAAATGCAAAGCTGGGCACAAACGTTAATCCGTTAATCGTTAATTAACGAAGTTAACTTTTTCGTTAACGATTTAACTTTTAAGTTAACTTTGAAAATCATTATCGGACTAATTAACTTCCGTTACATTTAACTTCCGTTAACTCAAGTCCGTTAACCCAAAAAATTCATAAATAAACGTTTAAAAGTTTCTATTATTTTCAGTGCTGAGCAGGTGCGCAATTAATCCGCCACTGTTAATAGTGATGAACGAATTTCCATTTCCGCAGTGCAAAATCAGGCGATATATTTGTTTCCGTCGCCACAATTTGTGTCTTACCAAATATGGTAGTTATTTATGGCATTGGTTTGAGCAAAACATGGTCGACTGTAAAATCAGGCGGAAAGATTTGCCATTTGAGTTGAATGTTTCAACTTCTTTCAAGAAATATCACGAGCATTTTAAGGCACTTTCAATAATATATATGTAACAATTACAACAAATAACTACATTCGTTTCATTTGCAGTCTGTCTCTTGCGCAACATGTTTGTGCTAGTGAATATTTAAAAATAATCGTTGTCAAGTAAGTCATGTATATTTATAATATGTCTGTGAGTACCTTATTAGTAGTCTCCTTGATACATTTCAAGAACCATAAAACTGATCAGGTAAGATTTCAATTCTCATGTCACTTTGATGACATAAATTAAGTCAATTGATGTCTTACAATGGGAGCGTTTTCACCTTAACCCTTTATGTCCTGGCGGTACTTCTAGGTACCACATCTTTAAAATCTCCATAATTATTTTTCTACCCGGTTGATCCTGCCGGTACTTTCAAGTCCCAATGTGAATTAGTTTCTTTATGAGATAATAGATGGCGTTGAGAAGTAAATGTGAGCGTGTGGCGCCAGAGGCTGTTTACTCTTTAGTATCTCTGCTGTGAAGACCGAAGAAATTTCAGTGCAATTACTTCCCGAATATTCTGTGCCATATCTGTTCCAAATAACAAAGGTAAGGGTTATTTTATTTTTTATCTTGTTCTTGAAATGTTCAAGAATGCTTCAAACAATTGTTGTTCTTGTTTATTATTTTTAAGTGTGAAATAATAAAGGATTTATTGAGTCAACTTCTAAGTACCAACAGGACAAAAGGGGCATAAGTCTACATCGTTTTCTTTTGGTTTTCTTTCAATTTTATGGATGACTATTTTAATTTATGTGGAAATATTTGAACTTGAACTCATGTGTTTACACAAGATTGCGCTTGCGCTTTGCAACATTGCGCAAGCTAAATAGTCAGATTGCGCATGATAGTGAACAGTGGATTGCGCTTGCGCAACTTAATTTTTGATTGCGCTGTCCAGCTCTGATTATTTTCTGATTTTCAATACAGACACTTGTGTGATTTTGAATTTTATAAATCATGATGGCATCTCAACAAGAACAAGCTCAGAACCCCTGGCCCCACCTGGACGACTACTTCTTGTTCAAGTCAAGGGAAGGAGACAAATTGATTTTCAACTGCAAGCTGTGCCTGCCCAAGACTGTGCCAATCAAGGGGCACCTGACAAGCCTCAACAACCTCAAGCAGCACATCAAGAGGAACCACCCAGCCAAGTTCATGCAGTTTGATGAGAAGATCAAGGCAGGTTCATCTCGTGGAAAAGCCAAGCAGAGGTTTTCCTCTGGTTCCAGCAGCGACAGCAGCACTTTGATATCGAGTCTGTTTTCACCTCCATCTGCCAAGAAAGCACGCCAGCAAACCATTGGCGAGTCCTTTTGCATTGCTGCTACTGGCAGTGGCGTACCCCAGGCTGCTGTGGATCAAAGGATTGTGGACCTGTTCGTAGCCAACATGCTGCCGCTCCACGTTTGTAGAGTCTGACACATTCGAGAGACTGATCAAGACGCTGAACCCCAGCAAGAGCTCCATCTCGAGGAGGACACTGGGCAGGCGAATCGTTAATTCGCATACTGACTTGAAGCAGTACTTGATCAGGTAATTGACATAATTTTTATCTTTTTTATACTTGAGTTAATTTATATTCCCAATATTTAAATTTTAACTTTAAAAATAAAAATTTAAAACTTATATTTTTTCAAATTTCAGAGTTCTCGGCGATGTTCAGTGGGTGGCCACCACAGCTGACTGCTGGTCTGCCCACAAGAAAGGCTACCTGGGCATGACTGTCCACTGGTTGGACCCCACCACCAGGCAGAGGCAGCAAGCAGTGCTCGCGTGCATCAGGCTGACAGGCCATCATACCTATGATGTGCTTGCACAGGCCATGATCAACGTCCACTATGAATTCCACATTGAGAAAAAAGTCACCAGGTTAGATAGTTGATATTATATTAATATTAGACTATTAGTCTATTAACAATTTGTATCAGAAATTTTTTTCAAATAAATTGTAGATTATTTCTATTTATAAATTAAATTCAATAGTAATATTTGATAATTCGTAATTGTAATTTTATAAAAAAAAAACTTAGAATGTCTTTCTATTCCAGGACTACCACAGACAATGGCAGCAACTTTGTGAAGGCCTTTGTCCAGTTTGGGGCAGAGGCTGACACACTGCCAGGCCTGCCAGTGGCTCAGGATGTGGACGCCGACCCTGATGATGCTACTGTGGCTGCCCTGTTGTCTGGATCCGTGGACGAGCAGGAGTTGGAGTATGTCTCCCTGGCAGACTCCCTGGCTGTGTCTGTGGTTGAGCCTGACGATGTCGACACTATCGTTGGCAATCCCATCAACCTGCCAGCCCACATGAGGTGTGCTGCCCACACCTTCAACCTAGTGGCCAGCAAGGATGCAGATGCTGCACTGCAGAGTTCAGTGTTCAAGGGGCCCTACAGGGCTGCCATGGCCAAGGCACGCGCCCTCTGGAACCTGCAGGATCGCAGCACTGTGGCAGCAGACAGCATCTACGCTGAGGTGGGGAGGAGGCTGGTTGTCCCCAACACGACGAGGTGGAACTCCACCTATGACTCTGTGGTGGTCCTGAACACAATCCTGGAGACGAAGAGGCCTGCTCTCCACAGAGTCATGACCCAGCTGAAGGTCAACAGCTTCAAAGACCAGGATGTCGACTTAATGAAAGAGTATGTCAAGGTAATATATTTATAAATTAATAATAAACTAGCGGGACTCGTGGAAATTCCACGATTTATTTTTTTTCTGGTTACAATTAAATGCAGGACCTTGATACAATAATAGCGTTGTTTACGTAAACGTTTAAGAATACAATTATTCCAACTATATTTATTTATTGCAATAAAGTTATATTTTTCTTAACACCAGCCAGTAGATACGTTTTAGTTTTGCTCATTCAATTATCGTTATATTATTGAGTAAAATACAGCAGAATAATATTGCAGAATAATACAAATTTGAATTTCTACAATTTACTAATTCTCCATTGTTTTATTTCCAGATCATGTCACCTGTGGCCAAAGCACTCGACAAGATCCAGGGGGAGGAACAAGCCTACCTTGGGACTCTGCTGCCAACAGTTGCTGCGACAATCTTCAGGCTTAAGGACTTGAAGTCCAAGGGCCTCGTCTACTGCAGCGCCTTGGTCGACGCACTTTTGGCAGGCATCGACAAAAGGTTTGGGCCCCTCCTGGAGGATGACGAATGCCAGCTGGCTGCTGCCTTCCATCCCAGGTTTCGCCTCATCTGGTTGGACAAGTATGACAACACCAAGGTCGCCAGGGTGAGGAAAAGCATGGAGGGTACAGTCGAGGAGGCCATGAAGCAGCAGTCCAACGAAGTGGGCAGCAACAGTGGAGGCAGCAACAACGAGGAGGAGGAGGAGGATGACTTCTTCAGTGCTGTCATCCAGACAAAAGAGAGCAGCAGAAGCCACAGGTCACTCAAGGGCAAGGCCCAGAACTTGGTCAAGACCTGGCTGGAGACCAACTCCAAGGACTTGCTGACAGATGCTGCCTTCTTGGGTGAGCAAGTGTTGGTGGACTTGTTCATCAAGTTCAACACAGCCATCCCCTCCAGTGCTGCAGTGGAGCGTTTGTTCTCTATGGGCAAGGACATCCTGAGGGCCAAGAGATCATCCCTGTCTGATGAAAACTTTGATATGCTAATTTTCATGAAGGGCAACATGCATCTCATGGACAAAATGGAGAACGAGAAGAAGAGAGAAAATTAAATTATATATATATATTGTTTTTCATTTTGTTTATAATAAAAGTTAACGTTAACAGTTTATCGGTAACTTCCGTTACATGTTTAACGAATTAACGGATTAACGGTTAACGAAGTTAACTTTTTGGTTAACGGATTAGCGGTTAACGAAGTTAACTTTTTGGTTAACGGTGCCCACCACTGTTTAAATGCAATTAGAAGCAGTGTAACAAATATTTGTCTCAACCAAATCATTACAATTTCAGAACTGTAAGTCTTGATAAATTTTACTTTATTGAAGGAAAAATTTGTCACAATATTAGTTCACATACATTTTTATTTTAGTTTAGAGTAGATTTAGTTCATTTTTTTCAGTTCTTTGTTTACACAATATGCCCATTGCCACTGTAATAGAAAAGTAATATACTATTATCTATTACTTTGCCTACTATTACTATTACAGCCAAAAAATTATGATATTACTATTACTATTACCCCATGTCACCCCATGTCTGGCATACACTCGCATATCCATCTGACATAGACTCATTGTTAATGGAGTTTCCTTTCTTTTTGGGCCTGAAGTAGGCAAACTAAAAGACCATCAAGTCTGTATAGAGGTAGACCCTAATGTAACTCCAAAATTTTGTAAGGCTCGTTCAATTGCACATGCATTGCGGGAGAAGGTAGATTTAGAAATTGATGGGCTGCTCAAAGATAAAATTATTGAACCAGTCACGCACGCGAAGTGGGCTGACCCGGTAGTTCCTGTACTAAAACCTGACAAGTCAGTGCGGCTATGAGGAGATTACCGTCTAACAGCAAATAGAGCAGTTCTCCTAGATTGCTACCCTATACCCAAGCCTGATGAATTATTTAGCTCTCTTGCTGGGGGTAAATATTTCACAAAACTAGATATGTCCCAAGCCTATGTTCAACTAAGTTTAGATGAAAATTCTAAAGAGCTAACTATCATAAATGCGCACCGAGGCCTATATAAGTACAATAGGCTATTCTATGGAATAGCATCGGCTCCGGGTATCTTTCAGAGAACAATGGACCAAGTTCTAGGTCACATTCCGGGTGTACTTTGTTTTCTAGATGATATCCTCATTTCAGGTTCATCTAAAAAAGAACACCTAACTAGATTAACAACAGTTCTAAAAAGAGTCCGGGATGCCGGACTTAAGCTGAAAAAAGAAAAGCGTTCTTGGGTCACTAATGAGGTTTCGTATTTGGGGTTCCGGATAGATGCTTCGGGCATTCATCCAACGGCGGATAAACTAGAAACAATAAAAAATGCACCACCTCCACAAAACATCACGCAGTTACAAGTTTATTTAGGTCTCCTAAACTTTCATAGGAAATTTTTGCCTAATGCATCGACTTTTCTTGAACCCTTAAATAAGTTATCACGATCTGGGGAACGGTGGAGATAGGAGAAAACCCAAAGGGAAGCATTTGAGGCTTCAAAGAACGTACTACTAAAGTCCACTCTCCTAGTGCATTATGATCCTGAACTTCCTCTCGTTGTTTCAGCGGATAGCAGTTCTTATGGAATTGGGGCAGTGTTATCTCACTACATTGATGGTGTAGTTAGGCTTATCTGTTTTGCTTCTAGAACACTAACTGAGACTGAAAGGCGATATGCACAACTTGAAAGTGAAGCCTTAGCTTTAGTATTTGCAGTAAAGAAATTTCATCTCTATCTATGGGGTCATGAATTCAAACTAATTACTGACCATAAGCCTCTTTTAGGTTTATTTTCACGTTATGGCCTCAAGTAGGATTCAACGATGGGCACCGATTCTACAAGCTTATAAATTTGACTTAGTACATCGGTTGAGCAACTTCTAGGTACGGCTGATGCTCTAAGTCGGTTGTCTTTAGAAAATCCAAATGAATGCGTACCTGTACCTACAGAATGGGTTCACTTGGTGGAGTTTTTGGACTCCACTCCAGTAACTGCAGTCGAAATCAGACCCTATTCTGTCTAGGGTCATCCATTACTGCTCAGTTGGTTGGCCTACTAAGGTTGAGAGTGAATTACAGCCTTTTTATCAACGTCAGTCTGGCCTCTCAATTCAAAATGGCCGTCTTTTATGGGGTCACAGAGTGATAATTCCGAATGAAGACAGGTCGAATTTAGTGAAGGAACTTCATGCTGAACACATGGGTGCAACGAAAATGAAAGAGCTGGTGAGAGCTTATTTCTGGTGGTCCAGTTTAGATGGAGAACTCGAATCATTGGTTTGTTCCTGTCAAAATTGCCTAGAGAACAGATCTCCCCCAAAAGAAAAATCTGCTTCATCCTTGGGAATGGCCTACTATACCTTGGCATAAGATCTATGTTGACTATGCAGGTTCTATAAATAATACCTATTTCCTAGTGATTGTGGACGCCTACTCTAAGTGGGAGGAAATTTTTCCAACCACTTCCACGACTTCGGGTGTTACTATTCGCCTACTCCGTTCGTGTTTCGCTCGATGGGGTTTACCCGTAGTTCTGGTTTCCGAATGGTACTTGTTTTACCAGTGAGGAATTTCGTTCTTTTGTCCACCTAAATGGCATTAGATATGTCCGGTCTAGTGTTTTTCGCCCGTCTAATAACGGTCTCGCGAAAAACATGGTCCGTACTTTCAAGTCCGCATTGTGTCATTCTCATGGGGAGGAAATACAAGTGGTGTTGGATAAATTTTTGTTTAAATATCGACGAACACCTCACACAACAACGGGGATGTCCCCTTCTAAACTCATGATTGGCCGAGGAATTCGTTCTGTTTTCGATCTGTTATGTCCAAACGAAACGCTACAACAGCGAGTTTTACGTCGCCATCAGGAAAAACAGAAGTTGTATCACGACACTAAGAAAAGGAGATTTATAGAAGCGCAACCTAATGATCCAGTTATGATTCGCAACTATGGGGCTGGGCCAAAATGGGTTCCTGCAACGGTGCAGGAGAGAACGGGTCCTGTTTCCTTCAAGTGCCAACTAGAAGATCGTCGTTCTATTAAACGTCATCAGGACCAGATATGGGAACGTGAATTGCAGGATAACCAGAGTCCTCCGGAAGGGAGACCCGATTCTCCTGAAAATGGTTAAATTCGCCCACCTATGCAGGTTGCACCTATTTCTACTACATCAACCCCGCTCCACACGTCGTCTAGGGTCTCTCACCACTCCCCTGACAGACACAGTGGTACTTATATATACGAGGGCCACTCAATATATTTTGCCCCACCTTTTATCTTTCTTCCCAAGCTTCCTTGTAAGTTCCAGAAATTTTGTACACAAGTAGTTACATACCTCTTTTACAAATTTTTATTTTTCCACATAGTCTCCATCCTTTTCTACGGCTTTCCTCCACCTCGAAACAAGGGCCTTTATTCCTTGCTGGTAAAAGTCCACTGGGTTCCGCTGGAGCCACCTCTTAACCTCTTCAACAACCTCATCGTCACTCTGAAACTTTCTTCCACGAATAGCATCCTTCATTGGCCCAAACAAATGGAAGTGTGAAGGTGCCAGATCCGGGCTGTATGGAGAGTGGGGTAACACAGTCAAGCGCATTTTTGTGATGGCCTCTCTTATTTGCAAACTGTTGTGTGGTCTTGCGTTATCGTGCAAAAGAAGGACGTCTTCCAGTTTTCTCTCAGGTCGAACTCGCTTTATACGTCTCTGGAGTCTCTGTAGGGTAGCAATATATGCCTCTGAGTTGATTGTTTTTCCTTTCTTCATAATGTCCACCAGAATCACCCTTTCATGTCTCAGAAGATGGTGGCCATAACCTTTCCTGTAGAGCATGGGTCGGGGAACTTTTTTGGGTATTACCCAAAAATCTATTTGAGTAAAATGAAATTACCCCAGACTTCAAAGTAAACAAAAACAAGCCAATTGCTCTTAAAATTGTTGCATATGGTATACAAAAAATTCAAATTCAAAAAATGTTTATTGGATCCATTATTATGGAGAAATAAAAAAAAGCCACACATGCTGGCATAAGAATAGCACACAAACAAAATTAGTAAAAGGATTGGAGAACTGAAGAATTTCATTCAAAACATCTCCACTTCAGGTTTTGGAAAAATGATGGTGTTTCATTTTTGATACAACAACATCAAAATCAGGACGTAAATTCGTAATATTCTAAAATTTAGAATAACGCCACATTTATGTAACAAAATAAAATAAAAATATACAAAAAAAATATCAGCACAAAGTGTCAAGCACTAAAAGCACCTCTTCGTTTCATGATACCATACACACGACTGAGGCTCTCATACCGCACGCATTACCCCCAAAATTTTTAAATTTACCCCATTTGGGGTAATTTACCCCTGTTCCCCGACCTCTGCTGTAGAGGGAGCCATTTTGAACTTTTTCCTGCGTGGGGATACCACTCCATGGATTGGCGTTTTGTTTCAGGTTCAAAGTGGTGTACCCAAGTCTCATCCCCAGTCACAATTCGTGAAAGGAAGTCATTCCCTTCTGTCTCGTATCGAACCAACGACTCAGAAGCAATTTCTTTTCTTTGGGCGTTGTGATCTTGAGTCAGTTCGCGAGGAACAAACTGTGAACACACTTTTGAGTATCCCAGTTGCTGAATTATCGTATTCACACTTCCTTCACTAATTCGTAACTCCAGTGATAGCTCCTTGTATGTGACGCGCCGATTTCATCGAATTATGCTGTTAGCATGTTGCACAGTGTGAGATGTCACAGCCAATGCCGGGCGACTGCTGCGTGGCTCATCATCGAGGCTGGCTCTCCCTCTCTCCGATGATCTCACACGTTTAGACCAGCGTCCAACTGTACTTCGATCAACAACAGCATCTCCGTAAACGTTTTGTAGACGTTTGTGAATATTTCCAACTGTTTCCTTCTCTGTGGTTAAGAACTCGACAACAGCTCTGTTTACGAGGTACATCACTGTTAGATGCCATTTTCGAAACTGTGTTAACCATCGGTTTTATACAAGGGCGTTTAAAAGCGGTTTTATACAAGGAGGGGAGGTTCAAACTGGAGAAAATCCGGTTATGTGAAGCGCAAAAAGTTCAAACTTACAGCCCAAAAGACATTTCAGCCCCATGGCCTATTATTTAGCAAAGAAAAAAGGGTGGAGCAAAATATATTGAGTGCCCCTAGTGTGTATATATATATATATATAATAAAATCTAAAAGTCACTAAAGGGGAAAAGTCACCAAATGAAAGCTGAAGGGCAACAGAAAAAGATAAACAGCGGGACGCGGTCTGTTCGTTTATTGGGCTGAACTGAACAGCATGTATTTTTGTATCGGTAGCAATCGTTGTTTCTAAGTTCAATTTGGTGATGCTTTGAAATTGATTAATGTGAAAGGAGTTTAAGTTGTCTAATTATTATGTCAGTTAGTGGGTAATGTCTATAGCTTCTAAATTAGAGAATAGGAATATGTTAGGTCGAGGTTGGGACGCTAGCACAAACTGGTATGCCCTAAATAAGATCTAAATCAAAGCACCTGTAAGTACCTTTTATGTCTATTTGATAACCTAATACCTAATGGGGTCTGACACCCCTCCACGTTATTACTGGGATTCCGAACCCAATTAAAGAGAAAAAATAAGTCAGCAAGCGGTCGCTCAGTCGCTCAGTGACTCTTGACTCTGTTTCCCAAAAGCAGTCACCGCTCCTACGTTTTAAGTCATTGTGTATATATATCGGGTCGGCCAAAAAAAAAGGGAGACCTCGAACTTTGGCTGTAAAATCTAAAGTTATGGTCAGATTTCAATATTTTTTCACACACCACAACTAAGTAAATTTCCTATAGGGTGAGCGGATTTCAAAGAAAACTAATGAAAATTACGAATTTATTGAACATTTCTTTATGCCACTGGAAATTCTCCATTTACACTACTACTGCATTGTATGTGCAGATAAAAAGTTACAAAGTACTCACATATGGTTCTACTTTGATGTTAAAAAAACTGCTCGATATGTTTACTACGAACTTCTACAACCTTTTTCAGTCTAGGACGGAACTCATTTATGGCTTTATTGATTTGTTCTTGTGGTAGCTCATCCCATTTTTTCAGAAGAAGCTGTCGTAAATGAGCGACACTTCTTACTTTGACCGATAAATCTCTGTGACAAATTTTCCCAAAGGCCGTAATCGACAGGATTTAAATCAGGACTGTTTAGTGGCCAAATTTAATACCGCTACCTGGTATTCTTTTGATATCTCCTGTTTTATCGATTTCTTGAGAAGCTTGTCCAAACCTCCTGCAGTTGGCCTACGTCAATTAAAATCGCTTTAATTATCAATTTGAACCTATGATTAGCAAGATTTTTCTGGAATATTCGCCATAAGTCCAATTTCTCAGCTAAAATGCTAAAAGATGGCATACAAATCATAAAATTACCTAGTACTAACATACTAAAATTTCACGGTTCTATGTACCATATTTGCCGAGATACATATGAAGGATTTAAAAGGTCTCCCTTTTTTTTTGCCGACCCGATATATATATATATATATATATAAAGTCAACTTTATATATGTATGTGTATATATAGGGTGTTTCACAACCGGTCTGCCATACTTTGGGGGGGAGGGTGATTTGGGGGGTTATTTGAGGGGGGTTACATCGAGTAAAAAAGTGGAGCTATTGAAGAATAGGGACCCCAGCCTTCTTTAGTTAGGCTTATAAGGCTAACTAACGAAAATATCACGACCTAACCTAACCAATCGTTAGGTTAACTGTACGCCCTTGACGATTGGTTAGGTTAGGTCATGATATTTTCGTTAGTTAGCCTTATAAAGCTAACTAAAGAAGGCTGGGGTCCCTATTCTTCAATAGCTCCAAAAAAGTTAACACAACATCGGTGCTATTTCCAATTGTTGCGGAGCTACGGACGTTTTAAGATGTGCAAATAACAAATCTCTACTTGTGTGTAATTCGATAGGTGGCAGCACTGGTGGTAGTTTCGGTAAAGAAGTTACCACTACTTATCCTCAGGTTTTCTTTCAGTTGGTGATGATCTGTGGTACGAGACACTGTGTTGCGCTAAGGTGAACAATCAAAATGAATCAACAGTTAACACCCGCTGAATACGCTGATATCCACTTCATTTATAGATTCTGTGATGGTAACAGCAGAGCGGCAGTGGAAGAATATCAAAGACGTTTTCCGAACCGCCGAATACCGAACAGGCAAGTGTTTAGTGACACACACCAGAGATTAAGGGAAACAGGGACAATTGTTCCACGTAACCAAGAACATGTTAGAAAATCTAGAAGAGGAAGAACCATTGTTGACCCAAGGCGATATGATGACTAAGCTGATTGATGCAGCATTGCTTGTATATATTAAGTTAAGGTGTATATATATCCATCTCATAATTGTAAGGTTAGTGAAAAATTCACTTAATTTAGAGCTAGCATTTTTGGGCTCTTGTGGCATCATTTTTTGGGCACTGGCGCGTCCTTTTTTCTACTCGTTTGTTGAATGCGGCACTTACAGAGCGCGGTCTTATAAAGAGCTATCTTGTAATTCAGTTTGGTTGTTTAGATACAAGATTGTTGCATCGTGGAATGGTGCAGGTTGTGTTGTTGTTGCAAGGTTTAGAAAGAAGACCATAAATAGTGCCCCTTTTGTTTTTTCTTAATTTTAGGCAACTGAGGCCTAAAGTAGGCCCACATCGAGTCAGCAACCCTGAGGTAGGACCTAATAGGACCTCCAAGTCCATAAGTTGGTTTTAGTCTAGCTTAACTTAGGCTATAAGTTAAAGTAGCCCCTCAGCGCTTGGCCGTTCAAGGCTCAGCTGGGATTCTGAACCCAATCCAATCAAAATAAATAAAATAACATGATCTTTCGAACCGGATTCTAGCCCAAGACTGAGTCAGTGACTATTTTTCGGCAAAGTTCTGATTGTGCAAATTGTACCCTAAGTTAGGGCTGGACGGGTTGAGCATAATTGAGTTAAGGTCTCAGGGTAGAAAGTTTGGTCGCCCAATTGCGATACTAGGCCGCTAGCTAGTCTGTGGTTGTTTTGGGCCGACATTTGGTTTTATTATTTGTAGGCGAAGGTTGCAGACTTCAGTGCGCCAGTTACTTGGGTGGAAAATTTGGTATTCCAGACTGGTGGTTGGTCAGTACCCAACCAAGCAATTCAGTTTATTTGACAAAAGGCAAATTTTGAGTTTGATCAGTTTGGTTAAGTATTTTCGCCAATTCAGCTTATTTGGCATTGAGCCCAATTGTTGTTTGCATTGAAGATGAGTGCAGCTGAATTTAACAAGTTTAGAAAAAAGAGAAGCGCCTACAAAGGTCTGATTATAGAGGTCATTGCCACTATAGATTCTGCTATACAGCAAGAGGATTTAAGCTTAGTGACTGCGCAGCTTTCCATATTAGAAACTAAAAAGGTTGCTCTAAGCGAAGTAAATGTTAAAATTGAGGCTCTTATAGAAGAAGATGAAATGGAAAATGAAATAATTTACTTTGAAGAGATTATTGATGACAATTAAAGCGTGCCACAGAGCAAAAGAGTTTAGCAGCGCAGTACGGTTAGAGACCAGGTCTAATAATGAAACACAGCCCTCAACAAACAGTGTTTGTGAAGTTAAGGTTAACAGATCTGCAGTTCAGTTACCGAGGTTTGTACTCAAAACATTTTCTGGGGGTATTCAGAATGGCAAGGATGAGCGGGACAGCTTTCAGTCAGTAGTTCATTCTAGTCAAGTGTTAAGTGCGGTGGAGAAGTTTAATTATTTGCAGTCCTTCTTGGAAGGAAAGGCAGCAAGAACAATAGCAGGATTAGCATTAACAGAGGTTAATTATATATAATGTGGCTTGGGATATATTAAAGAGACGGTTTGATAAGCCAGAGATCTTAATTAAAAGCCACCTCCGCAAACTTTTAGTTATACCTCCTGTTGATAATCCCAATAGTGTCAAGGAGTTACGGCAGTTATATGATGAATTTGAAGTTAGAACCCTGGACAACTTGGGTGTAGGAATGGAAAGGTATGATGTAATGTTGGTTACTATACTGGAGTCTAAATTGCCTAAATCAATTTTGCTTGAACTAAGTAGGGGACACTAAAGAACATGTGTACATCCCCCTTCAGCAGATGTTAAACCTTTTAGGCACAGAATTAGCAAGACCAGAGGGAATTGAGTTTGCGCAGTGGGTTGTTAAACAAGGGGACAAAGACAGGCACAGCACCAAGGTTTCTACAAAAAGAAATAGCCCAGGTACAGTGTCAGCTCTACATGCATCCTCTGAGAATAAATTAAAGGGAATCAAGGAATGCATGTTTTGCGAAGGCAACCACAAGTCATATAAATGTGAGGTGGCTGAGGCTTTACCTTTTGAGGAGAGAAAGGACAGGGTAACTAAGTCCACAGTAGTGATGGGACGATTGTCATATTTCATACAATCGCTGTTGCGATTGCGATTGTCAGAATTTGAAAAGCGCGCGGTTGCGATTGCGATGTTTTAGCTTTAGCCTCACATAACGCTCATTTAGGCTTTAAATATACCTAAACGCGTTACCTTCCTCAGTCAGGGAGTTAAGTATTGATGTAGCTCCTGCTTCAGTCTGTGAGGAAAGTCCAGTTTCAACCAATGGCTTCACCAACTCCATCCGTGATTTTTTTGATACTGGTACTGAATCCTTCATTACTTTATCAACTAAGAAATGAGAGACAATATACCTAAACGCGTTTCAGCCACACATGATCATAATGTGCGTTTCCAGGATGCGGGAACGAGGACCCAACGCGTTATGCACCCCACCAACCACTTTCCCCAACCTCCTCCCTTTTAGAAAGTGATTTTACTGTTTTCTTATTATTTTTTTAATGTTTGAACTGTATACATGATGGACAATATTTTAAAAACAGCAGTTTCTCCGCCGTCTCACCATGTAAGCGATTCCGTTTTTCATCGTAGATGATTGCTGCTCCACTGAATAAACGTTCACTTGGAACACTTGTTGGAGGACAAGAGAGATAGGATCTCGCTAACATGCTAAGGTGGTGATATTTTGATTGATTAGCGTTCCACCACAACAGAGAATTATCTCCTTGCCCGATCCTCTTTTCTTTGTGGTAGCACTCGACGATATCCTTAGACGTCTTGCTTATTTCTGACTCGCTCTCGTCGTCACTACTTGAGGCCAGTAAAACAGTCAGTGACATATGTATCGATGTAGCTCCTGGTTCAGTTATGTGAGGAAGGTCCAGCTTCAATTACTGGCGTCACCAGCTCTATCCGCGTTTTTTTTGCTGCTGGTTGTGAAGTTAGTTCATCACATAGGACGCCTAGACGATTTTTTAGTCGCATCACATCTATTGGACTGAAGAATTTGCTCTTGAATTTTGGATCGAGGTAGGTTGCAAGAGAATAATTATCATTGCCTTCTAATCCTTCAAACCTCCTGTCAAGCTCTGAACGCATCGTATCCATCATGGTTTTAACACCATGATCTTCTTCGGGTGATGTTTCTTTCAGAGTATGTTTTAATGATGCGATCAAAGGAGTAACCTCTGATATTGAAGCAGAATAGTCACTTAATTGTTTTGTTATCTCGTCAAAAGGTTTCAGAATGCGCACACATTTGGCGAGGAGGTCAAAATCCGACTTTGTTAGGTGCTGAATTTTAGAATTGTCGGCACAGAACAAGCTCAGAGGTTCTTTCAAGTCGATAACCCTCTCCATCATATGAAACGTACTGTTCCATCTTGTTGGGACGTCGCGAACAACTGAGAGTTTGGGTTTATTTAAGCGCTCTTGAATTTTCTTTAGCTCATCTTGCGACATTGTTGAGTGATGGAAGTGTGTCCCAATCGATCTCAATTTTGAAATTAGCTCTATTACTGCGTTTTGTGATTCTAATCCAGATTTGACAATTAGTTGTAACTTGTGGGCAGTACAGTCTAGATTTTTAGTTCCTGATAGAAACAAGGCTTTTTTCATGTTAGCCCCTGAATCTCTCATTACAGCTTGGACGGAAGATTGACTTATGTCCCACTTAACAAGCGTCGCATCAAAAGTTTTAGAAATATATTCACCTGTGTGCCGCTCATCAAGACATTGAACTCCTAGGACTAATTCCATCCTTTCAAAGTTACTGGTAATTGCGTGACATGTTAAAGAGAGTAAAGAAACACCTGCAGATGTATCCGACCAAGCATCGGTAGTGAAAGACATCTATCTTCACATCACGTAGTTGCAGCAACATTTCTTTAACTCTACCTGACACAGCGGCATAAATCTCATTACACGTAAGAGTAGTGTAGAATTTTCTTGTTTTTAGTTTGTATTGCGGAGAAGTATCGTTCATCAACTTCATGAAACCTATATCTTCGACATGACTGAAAGGTAAGTCGTCCATAATGAGTATTTCTGCAATTCGATAGTCTACCTTTTTCGATTTTGGGTCATTAACATCCCATATTTTCTTTTTTTCAAGACAACTAAACAGAGTTTGATTTTTAGTTTTAACTTCACACTTAGTTTTTTGCAAAGGTGTGTCTGAGTTTGCACTTTTTTAATTGGTCCTTCTCAGTTACTTCATTTTCAATAGCAATTAATTCTTTATACTCTTCAGAGTGCATTGACCGTAAATGATTCTTCAAATTTGTGGTATTACGTCCTTTTCGCGAATAGTTTTTATTACACAATAAACACTTTGCTAATTCAGAGTTGCTAGATACTTTTTCAAAATATTTCCAAACGGCACTCATGGTGATCAAATAATGTTGCTAATTTAAACCCGAAAGAATGTGCACAAAGCCACAAAAGATTCGACAGCCTCAGACAACCTCACTCCAACACTGTCTGAAGCACACTTCCGAGACAGGCTCAAACAATGCCCACTCGCGTTTCAACTCTGACGTCATATTTACCATGGCTGGCTTCCAATAATGCGTATTCTGAAAAAGAATATAGGCCCATAGGGTTAGCTTGATTTTTTAACATTCCAATTTTACATAGAGCAAATAAAGAGGTGTACTTATTATTATTATTAAACCAATTTTTTATTCTGTTTTCAACTAATTCGCAACCCGTTTTCATTTCTGTTTTTGACTTATTTATTATTTATTTATTATTTCGTATTGTTGTTAGCTAAACTTTCCTTTAAGTACGCATGAAAGAGCAGCTTTCATAGCAACTTTTGTAGAGATTTAAATCTTTTGTTCACAATCGCAACACTCGCACTCATTAAATGCGATTGCAATTGCGATTGCGATTGCAAAAAATGTGCGATTGTATCGCGATTGCGATTGCGATGCATCGTCCCATCACTAGTCCACAGCATGTTTTAAATGTTTTTTGAAAGGTCACAGAGCAAGGTTTTGTAAGTTTAAAATTTTGTGCAAAAAATGATGGCTGGCATCAGTCGGCATCTCTACCCCAGAAGTAAAGACATCAGTGGCACATGCCACTGCTATGAAAGGGAGTAAAAGTAAAGGGGGATTATTGCAAACAGCTGCAGCATTATTAATTGGGAATGATGGAGAAACTACTGTAAGAGTGTTGTTTGATAGTGGTAGGTAGCCAGTGTAGCTTTATTAAGAGCAGAATTTCCAGAAATTTGAAGTTTAAAGAACTTAAAAGGGAAAATTTAAGAATTTCTGGGTTTAGGGGTTCTGTTTAAAACCGAACCAAAGTTAAGAAGGTAGAAGTTCTGGTTAAGGGGTTGTTACCACAAGGTCCCACTATCAAGGTCCAAGCTGTAGAGATTGAGGAACTTTGTGCTCCAGTCACTACTTGTTTAGATATGGCATGTGTCCAAGAATTGCGAGTTAAAGGAATTAATTTGGGCAATAATAAGTTTGCAGGAACAGAAGATATTAGTCTTTTAATTGGAACTGACTATTATTGGGACTTCATCAATGGTAACATTGTCCGCACATCTCAAGGTCCTGTAGCTATTGAAAGGAAGCTAGGCTGGATGCTACATGGTAGCTATTTCAATGAAATGGAGATTAAAGCTCTTTTGGTTGAGATTGAGGAGAACAACCATGGTTTGGAAAAGCATTTGAAAGCCTTTTGGGAACTTGAATCCAGTGGCATAAGGACAAGTAGGAGAAGCAGGCAAGTACAGTGAACATTGATGTTTAAGAGCAATTTGAAAAAGGTATTGGGTTTAGAGATAGTTGCTACAAAATTGGCCTCCCTTGGAAGGATTCTTGCAAACCCAGCTCAAACCCTCGGCGAGCTAATAGGAGGTTGGAGACTTTATTGCACAGGCCAAGGAAAAATGAGGAGTTGTTAAATGAATACAATGAGACCATCCTAAGCTATGTAAAGGAGGGCTATGCTGAAAGAGTGCAAGGTGAGATGGTGAGCTAGGAGGCGCATTATCTCCCACACCATGCAGTGGTACGGCGAGACAAAACTACCGCGAAACCGGTCAGCTAAGGACAAACGTGGTGTGTCCTTGAATGACTGTTTGGATGCTAGGCCAAATTTAAATGCAGATTTATTTTCCTTGTTACTGCGATTCGGGTTTGGTAGAGTAGCATTGACTGCAGATGTGAAGCAAGCATTTTTTAGGGTAAATTTAAAACCAGAGGATAGAGATGCAGTAAGGTATCTGTGGGTGGATACGAAAACCTTGTTGGAAAATGAACCCAAGATTCAAGTATATACTGTAGAATGAAGTCAGTGTTGTTTGGCCTCAGTTCTAGTCCATTTCTGTTGGCAGCTACTATGCAGTACCATTTTAAGAAATATTCTGAAGTCTATCCTAATACTACTGAACACAAGGCAAAATTTTTATGTTGATGATTTGCTGTGTTCCGTGGATAATACAGAAATGGTTAAACAAATATTCAGGGAGGCTAGAGCTATAATGAGGGAGGCTGGTAAGAAGCTTAGAAAATGGCAGACCAATCATTCTCAGTTACAACAGTTTATGAGTCAGTCCTGTGTAGGACCTGATGCAGCAGAAAGTATTGAGGATTCTGGTATTAAGGAGTTGTGGCAATAGACACAAAGGTGCAGGCATTGTTGAGCAGCAAGGAGAGGATTTGTTTAACTTCAATGAGAAATCTTTAGTTGAGCTGGCTGAGAATGAGATAAGGTGGACAAAACGTACAGCTCTTAGTTTGGCTTCGAAGGTCTTTGAGCCTTTTGGATTAATGGCTCCATTTGTGATGAAGTAAAAAATTTGACCTCAGAGCCTCTCGGAAATTGGACTTGGTTGGGACCAAGAGTTACCCGATCATATGATGGTAAAGTGGAAATATTGGTTCAAAGAATTGGCACATCTTGGAGACATTGAAATCCCAAGATGGTACTTTGGCGAGTTGAACAGCAGTCCAGATAATTTAGAGATGCATGTCTTTTGTGATGCAAGTGAGGAAGCCTATGCAACTTGCATTTATATCAGAGGCACATTCGAAGAGGAAGTAAGTTGCAGATTGGTTGCTGCAAAGAGCAGAGTAGCACCTTTGAAAAGGCTCTCTATTCCAAGGTTGGAATTGATGGGTGCAGTCATTGCTAGTCGGCTTGCAGTTACAGTGCAAAACTCTTTGGCCCTTTATGAAATTCTAAGCTATTATTGGACAGACTCCATTATAGTTTGGCACTGGTTAAGAAGCCAGGCAAGGAAATGGAAACCATTTGTTGCCAATAGGGTGGAGGAAATTCAAGCACGCACAGACCCAAAGCAATGGAAGCATTGTCCAGACACCCATAACCCAGCTGATTTACCAACACGAGGAATTTCAGTGAAAGATCTTGCACAGTCAAGTTTGTGGTGGAATGGGCCAGAGTGGCTAAAATTTGGAAGTAAAAATTGGCCTTCTAATCAGCCTATTGTAGGAGAATGCCAGACTGAAGAAGAATGGATGAGTGAGATAAGAAAATGCACTGTGAACAGTTGCCAAGTTATGCAGCAGGACCCCATATTGAGGTTTGAGGACATTAGCAGTCTGAAAAGGTTGTTAAGAGTGACAGCATGGGTATATAGATTTACAGACAACATTAAGGGAGAAACAAGAAGGGAAGGAATTCTGAACAGTAAGGAGATTCAGCAAGCATGGCAATACTGGGTGGTATATGTGCAGAAGGAAAAATTTGGTGACGAGAGAAAATTGCTCACCAGCAATAGTATGTCCACAAAATGGTAGAGTGCATATGCAATTGCAATGTCGATCAATTGAATGCCAGTGCCAACCCCTGTCCCCACAGGATGCAAAAAATAAGGAAAAAAGGAAAAAAAGAGGGATTCCTGCCCGCTGCAACAAGCTGGGGGGAGTCATCTAACCTAAGAGAGAGAGAAGAGACTTTGGGGAAGAAGCTGGGACGGCCTCATCCCCCAAAGTAGTATATACATAGCTTAGGAAGGTCAGAGAGAGAGAGAGAGAGAGTTACAAGGAGTTACAAGGAAAAGTAGTACTACAAAAGGCCTTGCCTCCCATACCAAGGAGGTACCAATGACAACGGGTGCAACGGAAAAATTCATACAACCTCAAATAGTGTGCAAGATTCGGTCTAACCTTTTCTTGAACAGATCCACAGAAGAACTGTTCACAATTTCTGAAGGTAGCCTGTTCCACGTGTCACAGATCTTATACGTAAAGTAATTCCCACACACACTAGTCCTAAGCCGTTTCAAATCCAACTTCCAACCATTGTTGCGAGTTGGGTTATCATTTAAACTAAACATGCTTCTAAAATCGACATTGTTGAACCCGCGTAAGAACCTGAAAACCTCGATCAGTTGACCGCGCAGCCTCCGAGTTTCCAGCGAAAACAAGTTCAGGGCGCGATTGTAGCCCATATGCCTAACGGAAGGGATGAACTTTGTGTCCCTCGCCTGCACTCGCTCTAGCCTCTCAATATCTTTCCTGAGGGTGGGCGACCAGAACTGCACAGCATACTCCAGGTGCGGCCGAACCAGAGAATTGTACAGAGAGAGCACAATCTCCTCTTCCGAAATCGAAATTGCCTCCTGATATAACCCAACTACTTCTGGGCTTTCTTTTCCACCTCTACGCACTGTTTCGTAAACTTAAGGTCGCTGCTAATTAGCACACCCAAATCCTTTTCCAAATCAGTGGCCTCGATATTACTCCTCAACATGGAGTAGTCCGACTTGGGATTGGCGTAGCCAATGTGCATCACCTTGTATTTACCCAAGTTAAACGGCATTTGCCATTTTTCGGACCACTCTCCTATCCTACCTAGGTCCGCACGCAGTTGCTCGATCGCCTCGGGCGTCCCAACATTGGCCCCAAGCTTCGTGTCCAGTGAATTTGGCTATCCTACTGACGATGCCACCGTCGATATCATTTATGTAAATGATAAACAACAGTGGCCCAAAACGGAACCCTGAGGAACCCCACTAGTGACCGAGGCCCAACCCGAACTAGCCCCTTTAATTACAACCCTCTGCCGCCTATTCTTCAGCCATTTTTCAGTCCACCTACCTACTTCCCCACCAATACCCAGCGCGCGCACTTTGGCTATTAGCCGGCGGTGAGGTACCTTATCAAAGGCTTTCTCAAAGTCGAGATAAAGTATATCAATCGCCCTACTCTTATCATACTCACTCAACATGACGTAGAAAAACTCGAGCAAGTTGGTGAAACACGACCTATGCCGTCTAAACTCATGTTGGGAGTCCCCAAGCAGCTTGTAGGAATCCAAATGGTCAACGATCCTATCCGCTATTATCTCCTCTAATAACCGTGTAACACAAAATTTGTCCATGAGTTAAAACTATTATTTTCTGATTTTTTAGGGCATAAATAAGTAAAAATGAGCAGTCACCAAGTTCAGACTTCGGTTCTGAGTTCATGAGATCGATTTATTGATTTTTTGCCATTTTTGCTTATTAATTTAAGGGTTTTTCACACTATCTGCTTTTAAATCAAATGAATCCTGTTAAGTATAATTTTAATTGATGTTAACACGACTATTATGATAAATCAATGATGAAAAATGAAGTTCTCCAGGCCCCGTCTTTAGAAATGAAAATAAAAAGAAGGAAACGAGTAGGGAATAATTATGTATTATAATATGTTAATACACAGACAGTGATACAGTGCAGTGATGCAGAGCGTTGATAAAGAGTATTGCTACGGAGAATTGATACAGAATTGATACAAAAATTCTAGCGTTATAGTTTAATCAAAAAGAAGTTTGTCTACGAGATTGGCGATTGTATTTCAGTTCACTCTCACGCAAAAGGTTCCAGATATAGTCCCCATCATACTTTCATTGTACTGTCCCTTGTAGCGTTCCTCGAAAGAGCTGACATCCTGGTGAAATCTTTCACCTTGTTCTTCTGAGTAGTCTCCCATGTTTTCTTTGAACTCATCAAGGTGGGCGTGTAGTACGTGCAGTTTCAGCGACATCCGGCAGCCCATGCTCCGGTACGTGTCCACAAGTTCGTCAACGATTTCCCTGTAGTTCTCTGCCTTGTGGTTTCCGAGGAAACCTTTGACTAGAGAAACGAAGCTTGTCCAAGCTGCCCGCTCAACCTCAGACAGCTTCTCAGGAAAGCTGTCGGAGTCAATAAGTCGCTTCACCTGAGGGCCCACAAATACTCCTGCTTTGATCTTCGCCTCCGACAACTTCGGGAACAGCTCCTGGATGTGCTTCAAGGCCTCACCCTCTGGATCCAGCTGTTTAACAAACTGCTTAATGATGCCCAATTTGATGTGCAGGGGTGGCATCAGCACTTTCGTTGGCTCCACCAGCGGCTCTTGCTTCACGTTATGGGCCCCAACCTCATAGCCGGTCCTGAGGGGCCAGTTCCTCTTCTCGTAGTGAAGGGCTGTATTTCGGCTATCCCAGAGGCACAGATAGCAAGGGAACTTGGTGAAGCCTCCCTGAAGCCCCATCAAGAAGGCCACCATCTTGAAATCGCCAATGATCTCCCAGCTGAATTGGTCGTACTTCAGTGCACTCAGCAGGATTTTGACGTTCTGGTACTCTTCTTTCATGTGCACTGAATGAGCCAGAGGAATCGAGGGCCACTGATTTGTGTTGTGCAGTAAAACAGCCTTGAGGCTTTTAGATGAACTGTCGATGAAGAGCCGCCAGTCAGAGGTATTGCAGGGAATGCCCACAGCGTCGAAGAGTCCTCTGATGTCATGGCAGTAGCACAACCCATCTCTAAGAGTGAAGAACACTGAAAAGCCGCGATGCCGCTTCCTCTGGGAAGTAATTCGAACGCTGTCGTCCAGTAAGTCCCACTGCTTCAGTCTGGAAATGAGCAGCTCGGCGTTGGACTTTGTCAAGGCCATTTCCCTGATGAGGTCGTTGATGTCCTCTTGGTTGGGGTAGTAGGGGCACCTTTCACCGGCCACCCGGCGTCGACGGCGCGCAGCAGATGACGCACCTTGCTCCTCCTCGGAATCATCATAGCTTGCTTCTTCTGCTGGACAAGATTGATCTCTCAAGGGAGGCTGTGGCACAGGTAGGTCCGTCGCGTTATGGGGAACAGGTGCAATAGATGACGGAATGTCAGGGTACTCAATGGGAGGCGCATTCTTCCCCTTTCTTCGTTTTGTTGGGTCCACCATACAGAAATAGCAGTCCGTGAGATGGTCTGAAGGCTCACGCCAGACACGGGGGATAGCGAAACGCATTGCCCTCTTCTCTCCTCTAAACCAACCTTCAAGAGTGCGGCGGCAGTAGTCACAGATGACATGTGGTGCCCAGCGTTTGTCTTGGTCACCGACTGGCATTCCGAAGTAGGCATGATAGGCTTCCTTTGCACGGGTGCAACTGTCCAAGCAGTGTTTTTTAGCCGTCTTTGCGAAGAACTCGCCGCACACGTAGCAGAAGGAATCCGCTGGGTATTTGCAACCACGAGCAGCCATAACAGTAACTTCGTCACACGTCACACGTCTGAAAAAGTAAAAATAATGGATTAATTTAACCCTATATGGACATAATTCTTATTTTTGTCTTAAATTTTTTTTACCTATATTAAACATTCATTTAGAGTACTTTGAACATAAATATGTGATTTTTAATGTAATATATATATAATAATATATATATAAATAATATATATATATAATATATATAGGGTGGGGCACGGGAATCAAGTGTTTTTTGAATAGCTAGTAATCGGCCATTAGGAATGGGAGGGGCGTGCGGTAGGTAGCATTCCATTCCTGGGTTCATAGCATTTAACTTTAACTAACACTCACCTTTATCTTTCAGGTGCCATCATGGAGCAGTGGACGTTAGAACACCGCATGTTCGCGTATGATCATTTTGTTAGGAGTGGCGAGTCAGTGACAGCAGTTCAGCGTGCGTTTCGCCGCAGATTCAACATTCATCGAAATGACTCTGTTCCCGCTCGTGACACAATCTTACGTTGGGTTAACAATCTTCGAACAGGAGGCTCAATAATGAAAACAAAACCGAAGGGGCCGCAACGCACTGTGCGTACTCCAGAGAACGTTGAAAGGGTCAGACAAGCGATGTTGCAAAGCCCAGGCCGCTCTGCTCGGAGACATTCAGCTGCACTCGGAATCAGCAATCGTACTGTTAGACGGATTTTGCATGAAGAATTACATTTTCACCCATACAAGTTAGCGATGGTGCAGGAATTGAATGTAAACGATTGCCCCCAACGACTGAATTTTGCACAGGAAATGCTTGCACTTTATGAGCAGAATGAAAACATGATGGTGGTAATGAGTGATGAAGCCCATTTCCACCTTAATGGGGCCGTCAACAATCAAAACTGTCGGTATTGGGCTGCTGAAAATCCGCGACAACTCCATGAAAAACCGCTGCATAGCCCTAAGGTTACAGTTTGGTGCGCGGTGGGAAAGTTTGGCGTCATCGGTCCCTATTTCTTCGAACAAAATGGGGTTACCGTTACCATAACATCTGGGCGTTACATTGAGATGGTGAACACCTTTTTCATCCCTGAGTTACGAAGAAGGCGTATTGCTCGTCGACATTTGTGGTTTCAGCAAGATGGGGCCACGCCACACACCGCCAGAGCGTCAATGGCTGTTCTTCGCCCCCTGTTTCCCAACCATCTCATTTCGAGATTTGGTGACATTGCATGGCCCCCTCGGTCCCCTGACTTGTCCACATGTGACTTCTTTCTATGGGGGTACCTCAAGTCACGTGTCTACGAGGACAAGCCCCGTACATTAGATGCATTGAAGGAAGCGATCCGTCAACAAATCATCCAAATCAACAGAGACCTGCTGGGAAGAGTGGAGGCCAATTTTCGTAAACGCCTTCAACAATGCGTCGACGGCCAAGGACATCATATGCCAGATATAATTTTCGGTACATGATTATTATGACATGAAATGCTATGTTCTTACGAATGTTGTTCTACCAATATATTTTCTTTACAAAAATAAATATCATTTTCCTGATTATTCCAAAAACACTTGGTTCCCGTGCCCCACCCTGTATAATAATATATATAATATATAAATAATGTAATATATATAATACAAATTGGACAACCTTATACCACGTGGCAAAGAAGGCATGGATGTCAGAGCCATCAATATTGTTACGTTTCAATAAAATATTCTAGTGCTCAGTTTATCAGAATTGTTTTATATTACTTCAGCCACTCTAGCAACATATATTGAGCAATAAAAAATTATTCAACTTACCTTTAATCAAATAAAGTGATAAAAAATAAAAAACGAACTGCGTAACCATACACTTTTACTTCTACTGACGCACTAACTTATTTTTTTCATTAAAGCTCGGTTTTCTGCAGTAGGAGTTGCCAATTCGTGATATAAACTCCTTGAACCGTTACAAATGTGACGATATCGTCATTTAAGTTAAAATGTACTTGTTTCGGTAAATATATAGTAAATTTTGAAGCGTTTACAGATCTGTCGCAGATGTCCATATAGGGTTAAAAAATAATAATATTCTTATTTCAACAAAATCGATGTACTGACAACAAACCCGAAGTTTAAAATCACTGACAGCTTTTTTCCACTGATTTGAAGCATAATGAATCAGAAAATAAAGGTTATTGCCCAGAAACAAAGAAAATTTTTTTTTTTGTTACATGGTGTATAATTCACCTACAACCGAAGTGAGACTAATGGGACGATAGTTCCCTGAATTTTCGCGATCCCCTTTCTTAAAGATAGGGGTCACGTTGGCTTCCTTCCAGTCACCAGGCACCTGGCCCGTCTCTAACGATTTGTTGAAGACTGTAGCCAGGTGGGGAGCCACCTGGTCGCGCACCTCCCGCAACACTCTGGGGAGGAACTGGTCTGGCCCAGGAGCCTTAAACGTGCTCAGTTTGTCGATTCTATCGGCAACGACTGTCGCGGTACACCGAACTCTATCCAGGCCAGCATCTTCGTGCCTGACGCTTGGCTCGGGGATGACGCGGGTGTCCTCCCTGGTGAACACTCCCGCAAAGTACTCATTCATCACATTAGCGATGTCCGCGTCGGAGGTCCGCAGAACGCCGATGGGCTTTCTACTATTAACATAACTGAAGAACTCCTTAGGGTTCCCCTTGCAGAGGCTTGCCACCCGGAGTTCTTCGTTACGTTTCGCTAGCCTAACCTTCGTCTTCACTTCTCTGCACAGGCGGACATGTGACTCGGTGTTCTCATGGGAACGATTGGCCTTCGCCCTCTTATACGCAGCTTTCCTATTTCGGATAGCCGAAGCGATGTCACGACTGAACCACTTAGGCTGCGTTGAAGTAGGGGTGACCGGTTTTGAGGGTATGGCAGCAGACTGCAGCACCATAAACTGGTCCCGGAATGCACTCCATACTTCCTCAACATCGCCATCGACCTCTAACCCCATCTCACCTACGCTATCCCGGAGGCCAACAAAGTCCGCCCGCCGTAGATCGAGCTTACTGCCTTTAGGTCTAGAGTCACTACGCTTCACCCGAGGGACGCAGACACAGAACCTAATCAGACCGTGATCACTCCCGCCCAACGATTCGTCAACGGTGAGGCCAGTAACGAGGTTGTCTTCGGTCGTGAATACTAAGTCTAGAACGCTTTCGCCTCGTGTAGGCCCATTGACCCACTGAGTGAGGAAGTTCTCATCATCAAAGTCAACTAGCCTCCTCCCTTCAGCATCAGCAGTCTTGTCTTCCCACTTTATGCCGCGACAGTTGAAGTCTCCTAAAACTCCACACACCCTGTCCCCTAGCAGGCTACGGAGTTCGGTGTACAGGGCTGTATCGTCCTCGAGGAGGAGATGCGGAGGTCTGTACACCAAGATTAACCTATAGTTCGTCCCTCCCACGTTCAGATCGACGCCAAGCAGCTCCCGTTCCGATCGGAACTGGCAGTCAACCGGACTCAACGTGTCCCTCACGTATATTAGTACCCTTCCCCCCTCCCCACGGGTGCGGTCTTTGTGAAACATTCTATACCCTGGAATCTCGAACTCCCCAACGTAGTCCCTACGATCAGTATGAATCCAAGACTCGGTGATAGCAACGATATCCTGGTATTCTGATGCTAAGAGCGCCCGTAGCTCGCAAAACTTATTCCTAATCGACTTAGCATTAAAAAGCACTGCACGGAGGGAGCTTTCCCTATTCAGACCGCCCCCTAGCCCGGCTCGTTTCCCGAACAGCCAGGGCTGTCGGGAGTTGAAGAGCCCTTCACCAACGAGGGGGCAACTTCCGCAGGAGCCTGAGCTCCCTCCAACGGGGAAGGAGGGTCACCCACCTGTACATGGACGCACCCTTCAGTTGAAGGTACGTCCGCCACCAGCTCAACATCATCTCTCCCCGGTGGGGGCCCATCATCAATCCTCGGGCTTGACCTCACCATACAGTATAGGTGCCGGTCAAGCAGCGTACCTAGCACACCTTTACCCTTAACATTGAGGTGGACACCATCCCTCTGATACAGGTCCCACCTACCCGAAAACGCGTCGAACGGGTCAATAAACCTCCCGCCCAGCAGGACGCACAAGTCTTGCACCCTCTCGTTAATGCCAATGACCTTACTGAGCGCGTGGTCACTGGCATTCATCCGCGGTAAAATACCCATCAACATTCCCCTGTCTGTCTTCAGTTTTAGATCATCCGCAAGAGGCATGATCTCGGTGATGATCCCTTCTGTAAAACCTACCCTAGCTCCTTTGAGGAACAGGTCGTTGCCACCAGCTGGACAACGATCGCAGTCCTCCGACTAGCCACGCGCAGCTTCTCTAGCTCCTTCCTTCAGTGCGCCGTTCCCCGCCCAGGTAAGCACCTTACCTTCATCCTGTCCCGGTTTGCAGAAGCAAATACTTCTCCTGGCCCCTGATCTGCGAGTCTCCAATCAAAACGGTGTCTTCCTCCTTCGAGCACAGGAGACTAAAGCGGTTGGAGGTCCTGACAGGGGCAACCGGGGTCTCAGGCTTCGGCTTCCTTCTTGCCCGAGTCCTTTCGATACCCGTCGCCACCCATAGAATCAGCCGCACTTACACCACCCGACCCACCCCGACCGGCAGCTACATCCTTCGGTTTCTTTGGGTCATCAGTAGGCCCCTTCCCACCCTTCCCTATCGGCCCCTTCTTTGCGCCCTCCCTGCCCTCCACCTTGCGCCGCGGTTCCGTGCATTCCACGTGGGTCGCTGGCGATTCCTGACACTGATTTTGTACCCTGGCACCCGGTTGCACCTCTACCCTTTCTCCGCGGTACCGAGCTCTGTCCAGTCCATCACTGGACCGCCTTTCAAGGGCAGCTATCCTATCAATGAGCTCTGGGGTGGAGGTGAGTAGACTCTTACACCCTAACACGGTAATAATAATAATAATAATAATAATAATAACAACAACAATAATAATTGTAAATAAATACATTACATGAATTGTTAGCATAAAATAATGTGGACGTTGTCCATATAAAGCTAGGAAATTACTAAATTTTGATTTTCTGCTGAGAAATATACATATATATATATATATATATATATATATATATATATATATATATATATATATATATATATAACTACGATGTGTACTCTACATTAGCATGTAAAATAGCACGATGTATGCTCCACATTAGCATGTAAAATAGCACGATCGTAATTCGTTTAAAGCTTGAACATGAATGTTTTACAACCATGAAATATATCTGCATATATTTATATATATATATATAATTTTGTGTACTCAATGTACAGCGAGCCCACCCTAATTTCCCTAACTACAAGTGGAGATGACAGCCGGCAGGATTTTGTAATCAGCCGATTTAAAAGGAAAAAAGGAGGAAGTGTAGAATGTGTTCTCACAGATGTGTTAGGTGTATATACAGTATGTATAATATGTGTGTGTGTGTGTGTGTGTGTGTGTGTGTGTATTCTTGGTGTATATATAATAATGCATTCTTCCCTCTAAGTGTATATTCCGATGAGGAGGCACAGGATGAGTCTTTCGACAATAACGTGTGTTTCCAAGTATTTTCGATGGTGACGACTCTGTTGGTTTGTTATTGTGATCGATTTTGTTCGGTTGTTTTCTTAAATACATGCTAAATAACTAGTTTATTTACCTTGTATAAAACCCTTCCTTCCTTCGTCGTATTTTGCTAATAAAACAGAAATTAACTGCTGGCGTTTTTCTTATCAAAGTTGTGCCGTATATATATGGCATTTAATTTATAGAAAACTGATATAATCCATATATGGTGAAGGCCTATTTACTAATTAATGCTACAAGAGCGCTTTCTGGACTCGTAAAATGTCTAAAACACACATCACTAACTAATAGCTAAAAACTTTTATATATATATATATATATATATATATATATATATACACACACACACACACGAGGAGTGATCAAAAAGTATCGATAATTTTATTCCTACGGACAAATGAATGCAAATAAGAAATAACCGTTTACATATGCGAGTCTTCCTGCCCTCTGGCGTCTGCAGTCTGAAGCCAAATCTGCTACCATGAGTCAGTAGTTGGTTGGAGCGCTTAAAAGGAGGGTGTTTTTTTGCAGTACTTATAAATCTCTAAAATGGAACAACGCGCGTTCGAAGACGAACGAAATGATTAAAACAGCTTTTAGAAATGATGCTCTCAGTGTAGCTAACGTTTACAAATGGCACAAAAAGTTTAAAAATGGAGAAACATTTGCTCGTACCAGAAATCGAATCTGTTGAACATTTTCATCCGTTCGAGAAGTGGAAGGGCGGCCACTGTGTTCCTTGTCGTCAAGCGAGGGAGGGGGTTTATGCAATGAAGAGGGAGGGGGTTATACAATGAAGGGGAGGGGTTATGCAACAAATCAATGTTGCAAAGGGGGAGGGGGAGCTGTAGGGAGGAGAAGGGAGGATGACCTCCCACTAAAGGGATAACCTTAACCTAAGAGAGGGAAAGAAAGGAGAAAGAGGAGGGTCATCCCCCAAAGGGAAACCTAACCTAAGCCTTAACTTAAGGAGAGATGGGTGTTCGCCTGGCTCCAGCCAGACGCATAATGAGAGTTCGTCTGAGCGCCCGCTGTCTTATAAGGTGTAAATAACCCAGTTGGCTTAATCCCCCAGTTGGCTTAGAAGGCTTAATCTGACTTGGAAGACGTAAATGGCTTGTTCAGGTGTACATTATTAGGGTTGAGTTGCCAGATTGCGCTATTTATTTAATTAAAGTATATATTTTTGACAGTTGGCTTAGAAATCCGTCAGTCGATTTAGAAGGCTTAATATGGCTTAGAAAGCGTAAATAGTTTGTTCAGGTGTACATTATTAGGGTTGAGTTGCCACATTGCGCTATTTATTTAATTAATGCATATATTCTTGAGAGATGGTTTAGAAATCCGTCAGTCGGTTTAGAAGGCGTAACCAGCCATTTGGTATACATATAATTAAATAATTTCGTTTATATATACAACCAAAAGAATTAAAATACCATTACATCATTTTGTTTATTTAGACAAATTATTGGAATCAATTTCATAAAACATATAGAAAATAAATATACAATCCTACACAAACGATGGAATATATATGATAAAAAAAATAAAATAAAATAATAATAGTATAAGAAATACGAACAAGGAATATATATATATACAGGGTGTCCATAAATTATTCACCCCATTATAAGCCTTAATAAATTCGTTATTATAGGAGCTATCTTAAAACGGTTTGCGGCAATTAATAACACAACTCAAGAATTTTTTGTTTTAATTCAGTAAACCTCCACGTAAGCCCCAATGGTAGCACGCAGAACATCAAGGCGATAGATGATTTCGTTCCAAACATTAAGAAGCATGTCTTGCGTGATGGAAGCTAATGTCTCTTCAATCCGGTATCTTAATTCTGTGATGTTATTAACCTTCTTTGCATACACTCTGTCCTTTGTGTAGCCCCATAAAAAGAAATCCAGAGGCGTGATATCCGGGGAACGAGGAGGCCATGGAATAGGGCCATCTCGCCCGATCCAACGAGAAGGGAACTTTTCATTGAGGAACCTCCGCACTTCTAATCCCCAGTGTGGCGGTACCCCATCTTGCTGAAAGAACACACGGGGCTGCATATCCTCAAGCTGAGGTACAGCATACCATTCAAGCATATCTACGTAATTTGTAGCCTTCACAGTGTTCTCATGGAAGAAAAATGGTCCAATCACACGGTTATGGGAGAGAGCACACCAAACGTTTATCTTGGGACTGTTGCGTTCGTGTTCAATAAATTCATGCGGATTTTCTGATCCCCATATATGGCAACTGTGTCTGTTGACTTTACTAGACAGATGGAATGTCGCTTCATCACTGAAAACGACATTGTTCAAAAAATGCTCATCTTCATCAATACGGTCAAGAATGTCAACAGCAAACTGTACCCGTTTGGGTTTGTCATTTGGTAGAAGTTTCTGCAAGGTTTGTAATTTGTAGGCATAAAGTTTCAACCTCTTGTGAACCACTTTATGCACTGTTGAACGTGGTATTTTCAGTTCTCGGCTTGCTCGGCGGATGGATTTTGTAGGACTTCGGATAAACGCCTCCTCAATTCCTGCTATCTTATCTTCAGACACACTAGGCCTTCCAGCTCCTTTCTGATGTAGCACACTGCCAGTTTCTTGAAATTGTTTCAGCCATCGCTTGAGTGATTGCTTTGTTGGTGGAGTTTTCTGATATTGCTCCCGAAAACGTTTCTGTACAGTAATTGGAGATTTGGTTTTCCACATCCACAGAACACACACATTGCTTTCTCCTTCACTGTCGCCATTGTGCCCCTAGAGGATGTTCTGCGAAATAAAGAAAAAAATTTCTTGAGTTGTGTTATTAATTGTCGCAAACCGTTTTAAGATAGCTCGTATAATAACGAATTTATTAAGGCTTATAATGGGGTGAATAATTTATTGACACTCTGTATTTAATTATTTAATGTGTGTGTATATATATATATATATATATATATATATATATATATATATATATACACACAGTGCGTTCGAAAAGTCTCTCCTCAATGCTATGTTAAACGCATAGGAAATTGAAAAACTACAATGTTTTCATTCAACCATGATTTAGTGATTTTATTACATAACCTTTTGATTTTACAGCATGTGTTGAAAGTGTTTTCCACCATTTTGCAGGCACAGAGCAACTCGTCTACACTTGTTGTCAAACACTTTTGACAACGAGCACGTTGACTGCGGAGAGACTTTTCGAACGCACTGTGTGTGTGTGTATATATATATATAATACAGGGTGGGCCGTAAGTTTCCATACATAGGAAAAATAAACATTTTTTTATGGACAACCATTTTTATTTATATAATATGCTCTACATGGTTGCCATTGTTTTGAAAACACATTTCAATACGTGTTCCCCACTGTTGATGAACACGCATTAGCACAGTTGACGTTATGCTTGTAATGGCGTTGGTGATACGTTCCTTTAGATGATTTATGTCTCGTATCTTTTCCTGATACACCATGGCCTTCAAGTGCCCCCAAAGATAGAAATCAAGTGGGGTGAGATCTGGGGATCTGGGAGGCCACTCCACAGGACCACGCCGACCAATCCAAGCATCCGGAAGCTGCTGATCCAAATACCGACGCACGTGAAGACCATAATGAAGTGGAGCTCCATCTTGCTGGAAGTAAACTGGGAAGTTACCTTCCTCGTTTAGCAGGGATGGGAAAATCTCTTCTTGCAACATGTTAAGATACCTTTCGGCATTAAGATTTCCACTGACAAAAATTGGTCCAATAATTCTGTCACCCCATATCCCGGCCCACACCATCACTTTACCGGCACCTTGCATCTTCGTCGGACTCAGCCAGTTAGGGTTAGCATTACTCCAGTAACGTATGTTTTGCCGATTAACCTCTCCATTGACGTAAAAATTTGCTTCATCAGTAAACAAGATCTTAGTTGAAAAGTTTGCATCCTCGTTCACTTTGGTTAATGCCCATTCACAGAATTCCATCCGTCTATCCGGGTCGTCTTCACTCATATGCTGTGCCATATGCAATTTGTATGGATGCCATTTGTTTGCTTTCAAAATGCGCCTGATACTCGATCTGCTGACACCACTTTCTGCAGACAACCGTCGTGTACTTTTTCTGGGACTCCGTGTAAGCGCTGTAAGTATCGTAGCTGTTGTGTCTTCATCGGTGGCTGTACGTCTTGGACCACTTCGCGGTTGATCTGCAACATTTCCAGTTTTCTGAAACTTGTTAATAAGTTTTGCCACAGTGTCGTGTGTGATGTTCGTTCCATGTTGTCTGTTAAAGTTCATTGCAACCATGCGACTGCTTCCCGACCCAGCCATCAGTATGATTTCAATTCGTTGCTCTTTCGTCAAACGCATATTCTTAGGGTATCTGAAACATAAAAACAAACGTTTAATTTTTCCTATGTATGGAAACTTACGGCCCACCCTGTATATATATATATATATATATATATATATATATATATTTCTCCTGTACTACTATATTGATGGTTATACTCCATCGTTTTATTATATTATTTTATATTTTATTTTTTGATTTTATATATATATATATATATATATATATATATATATAATATATATATATATATATATATGTATGTTATATATATATTATATATATATATATATTATATATATATATATATATATATATATATATATATATATACATATACAGTGTCCATAAATTATTCACCCCATTATAAGCCTTAATAAATTCGTTATTATACGAGCTATCTTAAAACGGTTTGCGAAAATTAATAACACAACTCAAGAAATTTTTTTCTCTATTTCGCAGAACATCCACTAGGGGCACAATGGCGACAGTGAAGGAGAAAGCAATGTGTGTGTGTGCTGTGGATGTGGGAAACCAAATCTCCAATTACTGTACAGAAACGTTTTCGGGAGCAATATCAGAAAACTCCACCAACAAAGCAATCACTCAAGCGATGGCTGAAACAATTTCAAGAAACTGGCAGTGTGCTACATCAGAAAGGAGCTGGAAGGCCTAGTGTGTCTGAAGATAAGATATCAGGAATTGAGGAGGCGTTTATCCGAAGTCCTACAAAATCCATCCGCCGAGCAAGCCGAGAACTGAAAATACCACATTCAACAGTGCATAAAGTGGTTCACAAGAGGTTGAAACTTTATGCCTACAAATTACAAACCTTGCAGAAACTTCTACCAAATGACAAACCCAAACGGGTACAGTTTGCTGTTGACATTCTTGACCGTATTGATGAAGATGAGCATTTTTTGAACAATGTCGTTTTCAGTGATGAAGCGACATTCCATCTGTCTGGTAAAGTCAACAGACACAATTGCCGTATATGGGGATCAGAAAATCCGCATGAATTTATTGAACACGAACGCAACAGTCCCAAGATAAACGTTTGGTGTGCTCTCTCCCATAACCGTGTGATTGGACCATTTTTCTTCCATGAGAACACTGTGAAGGCTACAAATTACGTAGATATGCTTGAATGGTATGCTGTACCTCAGCTTGAGGATATGCAGCCCCGTGTGTTCTTTCAGCAAGATGGGGTACCGCCACACTGGGGATTAGAAGTGCGGAGGTTCCTCAATGAAAAGTTCCCTTCTCGTTGGATCGGGCGAGATGGCCCTATTCCATGGCCTCCTCGTTCCCCGGATATCACGCCTCTGGATTTCTTTTTATGGGGCTACACAAAGGACAGAGTGTATGCAAAGAAGGTTAATAACATCACAGAATTAAGACACCGGATTGAAGAGACATTAGCTTCCATCACGCAAGACATGCTTCTTAATGTTTGGAACGAAATCATCTATCGCCTTGATGTTCTGCGTGCTACCAATGGGGCTCACGTGGAGGTTTACTGAATTAAAACAAAAATTTCTTGAATTGCCGCAAACCGTTTTAAGATAGCTCCTATAATAACGAATTTATTAAGGCTTATAATGGGGTGAATAATTTATGGACACCCTGTATATTGAAAATAAATGTGCATCAAAATACATTCACTCTGTTCTACTGCGCTTAACTAAAAGACTAAACTCGCACGTAATCGAGTCTACAGTCACATCATTATTGCTTTGCACTACGCAGTAAATACGATTTAACATTATTTCAACGCTCAAGTTATAGGGATACCTATACTCGATGTAAATGGCCTTTATATCGTTCAATACTATTTTTGTGCGCACTTTACATTCGGTTGACAAGTTATCTTTAAACACGGCTAGAATACATTCAAAAGCACGCATAAAGAGGTTATCGTTAGCCACAACATCATTATTAAATACAAGTTTATAAACACTCCTTTCCAATCGAAGATTTATACTTACCGACCCGAGCTTTTCAATCGTGAACTCTTCTTCACACTGCATAGCGGCAGTTGAAATAATCTTCTAAGTCGTAACGACAGCTGCTCATTATATAAAGAAATAGTTATTCAGGGTGAACAGTGTAGGTGAGCTCAGCCCTGTACCGCTCAAGTGCTTTGTACCAAAGTTCATGATATTTCAAAGAGTCTAAAACTTTTAAATAAGCATCCAACTCTAGGCCATGCTCGCCTTGTTCATTCCTACACTCGATAAACCCATCGAGCAGAGCGGTGTATGGGTATTTAAGAATCGTATCAAAATAAAGCATATCCGTAATACGCGCGTCTAATATAGGCTTCAGATTGCGGAAACCGACGATTTCAAACATTCTGTCGAGGATGAAACGGTTTCGCGTACGGACAAGAATGTTATTATCAGAAGCACTTTTCCACATCAATCGTATATCAATGCATGGCTGATCGTTATTTATGCACAACGTACAAACAATGGCGTATGAGGGGGTATCACTAATCTGTTCTCTTCTTGTACCTACACCTGCAGGAATTTTATAACAATCCTCACTCCACTTCTCAACTACACGAACATTCTATTCATCTCCTCAACACTTAAATAAACAACATTCCGTTTACCAGAGTTTGTCTACAAGTCGTTTCCAGTACATAGTTAATGGTACCGGTTTCACGCCTGAACACGCGCAATGACTTCGTCACGGACACATCGTACACGACATTGACAATGCTTCTCAAAGAAAGTTCCATCGTATTCGAGGAGCGCACGCCCACTCGGTTCAAGCTCTGAGATGACTATGAGCCACAGGCGAGCGGATTGGCTCGACGGGAGGAGTGAGTCACACCACAAGCTGATGAAACGTGTACGGCGTTGTTCCAATGTGAATACTTGTATCCCATTATACTGGGTAAGTGTTTTGAAAAATTTTCCGATACATGAAGCAATACCGGTTTTAATGTTTTATCACTCCCACTCCCCAGAATACGCACCAGACATTTTCGCTTCGGGGGATTTTCATGAACTAAACACATTTTATTCACACTCCGGCGCACTATTTGAGAGAAACATATGACCATATTTTTCCTTTTTGCTTAGCAGGCGATACTCATCTCTAAATTCTGTTAAATACTCACGCAGACCTTTAGCCACAACCTCACTACAAACCTCGTCATGATATATATTAATGTAGTGGTAAAAGTACTTAATGTTCTCCATGATGACAAGATTTACATTCTCAGTCGCAGGGTACGATTACTCGGTATGATGCAAAATGACATAATATCGCTTGTCGCTCCACTCATCAACATGACTCACTAACCATAACCGTTGCTTCTCTTCTGTACGTGTTGTTTCTTCTACTTCGCGGTATATGTAATCTTTTATAAAGTTTAGTCCTATAACATAGTTCAATACATCACTTGTACCACGAAATCCTGGAATGCTCTCGCCAGAATAGCCGTAGAGTATTTGTACCTCTTGTTCCTTCGCACGATTCAATGTAGCCTTAAAAGTATCAAAAGAGGGTGGAAAAGGGAGCCATTCAGTAACATTATCTTCACACTTTGCCGAATACCACTTCATAAATGTCGAACACGCAATATTAAAGGTAGCCATTACTATTTTTCGTCTACGTGGGGAAATGCACGTCTGAGACCCAGGGCTTGCAGTGGTCAACTGAGCAAGCAGGGAAGAGATATGCCCAGGTAGTAGCAGAAGTCACATGACCGATCATACAGGTGGGCGGGGCTTAGAACTTTCTCCTGTACACACGCTGTGCGGAGCTTAGAATTTTCTCCTGTACACACACACACACACACACACACACACACACACACACACACACAGGAGAAAGTGAAAAGCTAATTGAAACGACTTATTTACTGAACGAATTATTCACGGTGTATATATTTACAAATACGTGTAATAAATAAACACATCGTTACCAATAGACATATATAACAATCAAAGTTTATGGTATCCAAAGGGTACGGTATCATAGGTACCAGGCACTTGATAACGTTTCCTATAGGTGTTATGGCACACCTTTGTACCCCTAAGCTCCTTCACGCCTCCCAGCTTCTGCGCCCGAAAATTGTGGGTCCCTACAGTTAGTTGGGATGGCTGGTCGCCCTCATCATCATCCAAGCACACTAGATCCTTCAACGAATCAAAGTTAACGACCCGCCGATTCGCCTGGTTGAGCGTGATACCCTTAGCCTTCACGATATATTTCATATCCTCCCTCACCCTCACCCGTACCCTATAAGTTTTTGGTCCTGTTGAGACAAAAGAGTCCGCGTATGCGATGTTTCCATACTCATCCTTGATCTCATCAGTCAACTCCCCGAGGAATTCACCAATAGGAGGCATGTATTCACCCTCCCTCGCTGTGAATATCACACTATCTGTATCGGCGTACAGAACCCTCAGACCAAGAGAATGCAATAGGCCCCAAAGTTTGATGCGTGCGTAGGCCGTTGTGAAGCTGGCTACAGGTATGTTTGTAACCCGTGAGGTATCTGTGGCCAATTCGGTATTGTTGTACTTTATTATGTAAGTATTACCTACATTCACGATCTCCATCACCTCTTTATCGGGAGCGTTTGCATAATCCCAGACTTCACTATAACTTTGTGCCAAATGAACGTTCCCTTTGTCAGTATTCTGTGCAAATTTTCCTCAAAGACTGTTTAGACACAACTTTGCACTAAAGCGCTTGCCTGGGTTCTTTACAATTTGGGAACGGTCAACCTGTATACCTTCACGGTCACGGTAACGTTGAATATAAGCCGATTTTTCAGCTTCGGCATTAACTCCTCGCGGATACCCTGATGCTTCTACCTTATCCTTCAAAAAAGCGTTTATATCAGGTTGTAACAAATTCTGCTCAATTAGAAAACGGACGATAGATAATAGAATAACCTCAAAATAATGTGAAATAGTTTTAGAAATGTTGCAAAATACACGCGGCGACAGGTTCGCACATGTTTTATCACGATACAGAATAATACAGAATGACTTAGGCTAGTGTAGGATTAGGCTAATGAATATTTTCTATGGTGTTTTTCATACAGTTACGACGCCACCCCTACGATATTAGAGTAATTGAAAAAATATGGAGCCCACGAAAGAGCATATTCGACATGTGATGTTGTATGAGTTCCATAAAGGATCTAACGCTAGTAAATCCGCAAGAAACATTCAGAGTTTATGGAAATGATGATGTGTGTGAATGGATGTGTAGGAAATGGTTTAAGAAGTTCAGAAATGGAGACTTCAGTCTGAAAGATTATCAACGAACAGGACGACCAAATGAGTTAGATGAAGAGTTGCTGAAAGCAACATTGGAGGAAAACCCAATGGTAACTGTAAGAGAATTTGGCCTCCAACTCGGCGTTAGCCATATGACCATTCATCGTCATTTGAAGCTGTAGGAAAAGTAGTGAAGGTTGGAAAATTGGTTCCGCATGATTTGTCACAAGCAAATATTCAACATCGAATCGATATTTGCACATCACTGCATTCTCGGCAACTGCAGGCACCGTTTTTGAATTGCATCGTCACTGGGGATGAAAAATGGGTCCTCTATAACAATATTAAGCGTCGACATCAGTGAAACAAAGCCGTGAAACAAAGCCTGAACCTCAGCCGAGGAATGGACCCCATCCAAAGAAAATTTTGCTATGCGTTTGGTGGGATATGGAAGGAATTATTCATTTTGAGCTTCTGCCAGATAACCAAACAATCACAGCTGAAGTCTACTGCCAACAACTCCAACGACTGAAGATGGATTACAAGAAAAACATCCTGCATTAATTAATCGCAGAAGTGTTCTTTTTCACCAGGATAACGCGCACCCTCACACTGCTCGAATCACTACTGCCCAATTGGAGGCATTTGGTTTGGAAAAAAATGCTTCATCCACCTTATTCTTCGGACATCGCACCTTCAGATTATCATTTATTCAGAAGTCTGCAACACCACCTAGATGGACAAAAGTTGCAATCCAGGGAAGCTATCGAAAACGAAGTGATCGCTTTTTTTTAACTCGAAACCAAGGGATTTCTTCGAACGTGGTATAAAAAAATTCTACAGGTGGGAAGAGGTTATAGAAAAAGAAGGGAATTATATTCATGATTAATTTGTTATTATGTCAAATTTTTTTTTGAATAAACTAAAAATTCGAGCAGAATATATGTTACAACCTTATATATGGCGTAAAAAGGTTGGGTAGCTTCTGAAACCTCCACACCTCGTGCATCTTCAATATTCTGTAACCATGGCGAACGGCTAGGTCCAGCTCAGGGCTTGTATATACACCTCTGATCTTACGCTGGTTAGTTGTATGATTACAATCCCCATTGTTCTCCTCTGCGCACTTTACGCACATGGGAAACATAAGCTTGTGATCTATAACGACGGGAAAGATCCATAAATCTACGAAAGAAAGGCCGAAATAGTACCCGTTCAAATTTGTGGGGATACGGATTGTTCTTCATCACGTAGGGATATAAAGAACAGAAGTCGTAGTAATGGAGTTTCACACCCTCCGTAGGCGGAAAGTATAGCGCCAAGAGATTTGTACGCCCTCCGAACAAGCTATCACCGCATTTGAAGGATCCAGGACCATTGAACGCTTAATCGTGTTATTTATTCACGGTACTGACCATCTGTTTCCATCCGTGCATCATACTCATGCTCCCACAAGACTTATAGGCTCCCAGTTCACTCGCAAAGTTGATCGCTGGTACGGGTCCACGCAAGACTGTCGGCAGGAGATCTACCGTGGATATCTCCTACGATTCCACACTCAGGACGGGGGCATCCGTGCCACCAGCAACCGTTAAATGAGTATAGTCTTCTCACCAGTGGCAGTGTTTTCGCTTTGACCATCAACTCAAAAAACACGACCATTAACCTTAATGAGTACTTCCCCCGTGTTGCAGGCATGCTTTATGTATACACCTGTCTGCTGCTGTATGTGTATGAGCCAGAAAATAGCCTTGTGTCCATAACTGCGGGGACTGTTTCTGTGAATGACGGCTAAAGTGTCTTCAGGCATGAAGTTATTCTTGAACACCTAAAAACATAATGAGGCGAGCGTGGTTGCGACTTGCAACGGATCGCATTTGAAACGGTCTATGTACATCCTTCTAACGGCCTGGAAACATACTCTAAGCACGCGCACATCATTCACGCAGTAACGCTCACATTCATCAGCTACAGTATATTATAAGGATTAGATTCATTAAAATTGTTATAATAGTGGTCAAAATCTTCACGTTCATCTAAACTCATACATTCATAGTTGAAGTAATGTTTGAGTGGAGGTCATGGGCGCCCGCAGGATTTTTTCCAAGGGGGGGCAAAATTTAATGTATTAATAGGTAGGGACCGGAGCAAGCAAAAAACTTTTGACCCCTTAGGAACCAGCAGGTTAATTCTAAGCAATTTTAGTGTTGCATTTTCTGTAATGGAAAATGCAAATATATATAGTATATACATACAATGCACATGATAACAATCATTTATTTTATTTATAACAGAAACATGATAGAATGGCTGCCACGCACTGCATGCAGCCAGGTGCTTGAGTTGGCGCTGCCAACTTGGCGGGATAATTTTAAGGGGGGACTTCTGAACAAATAAAAAGGTAGCAACCTTTTATCATGCACACAAATAAAAATTTTCACCCTTTAGGAGGCAGTTGGATACTTTTCAGCAAGTTTAGGATATAAATATTTTCTTAGAAAATATTTAATATATTTTCTTGGCATTTCCAGGGGGGGGGGCAAGCGCCCCCCCTTGCCCCTACCTGCGGGCGCCCATGGTGGAGGTAGTCCTACGTAGTTTAAAGTTTCGCTAGTGAGGAATGTGTAAGGGAAATATCCTTTTGAAACTTCGGCGGCTACGCCCATGACCTTGGGTAACTTTGCTAATTTACAAGGTGTGAATAATAAAGTGTCTTTAAACTGTACATTACCTCTTATTTGCATCTGTATAAGTTTGTTTCCTCTTTTCAAGGGATCACCTGTAAATATCTCAGATGACTCGTGCTCAAGCAACTCCTTATAAAGGAACTGTGCCAAATTTTGCCCCATTATTGGCAAGAATATACGCAGTCATTTTTTTTAACTTGTCCGTTAACTTGACAATATAGGACACAAAGAGTTTCACACGGCTATCGTGGGCATTCGTTTTAAAAACGTTTGTCCGTTTACCACATTTGTGATACTCATCACACTCGATCTCCATGCACTCATCACAGATAGTCTGGCTTACAAGTACATGTGGAATAACCTCTTTGGTTTCAGCGTTCGCGTATATTTCTATATCGTAGTACACAGTTATACAAGGGCTACTTTTAGGCTTAGCGTCTTTCATATAACATACATGCTTTACTCCAACCACCTTATATTTCTCATGGCATGAAGAACAGAGAATTTTATCACATTTATGCTTGAAATTCCCCCCGTTATCCATCATATGAAACATACCACATTCACAGCTTCTCATTTTCCTGCACGTGCCAATTATCTTATGGAGCTCAAAACAGTTATTATTGAAAAATGTGCATATACACACATCACAATCACTCTTCTCAGCTTCAACTACACGGCTTTCACATTTGGAGCTTTTACACTGCTCACATACCATATGGCAATCTTTACAACGTTTCACTATATCATCCGCAAATTCGATACACCCTTTACACAAATCATGATGTCGTCCATATTTTCGACTTTTATCATAACTCGAGTAAAGGTTCCTTATATTACGGATGGGTAGATACGTTGTTCCTGACAGTCCTAAAATAAGTAGGGGTCTTGTACAATCTCTCACACAGCTTTTAAAAGCATACACAGTCCCACGACCCATTGAATTGATTCGTGATACGTATGAGGTGGGTATATGCGAAATTCAGCTGAATACCCTTTTTTTAAATATTGATTATAAAGAACCCGTTTTTACGGTTCTTAGAGACTGTAATGAGTGTAAAAATGCCGGGGTAACTCGGGATGAAACCATGCGTACCGCCCTGACTGTGGATGCACGGTATTACAGTACAGAAGTAACACTGGGACCGGGTCACTGTGGTGCGGTCGAGGATGTTGTGAGAGACTTAAACGTAAGTTTAAAAGCTCAAATCTTACGGGCGATTTAGTATACGAAATCGTAAACAATGATCCCCATGTATGTGCTCTGGCCCTGAAATCGCAGGCTAACCGAAATATTAAAGACCAAAGAGTGTTCAAAATTATGACCGATGGCTAATATCGATCAGTCATCCAAAGAGATACATTTCATGAGGTACAACATTACTTGTCTCGCCTAATGTATCAGTTGAAATTGGAGAAAATGGTTGATGGCTATAAATCCCCAGACGTGTACTATATTTACAGCAATATAATGGAGCAACAGTTTGTTGGGGATACCCAAGCACGCCTGCTGCGCATAGCTCACATTTTCAACCATAGAGGAAGGAGTTTGAGTATTACATATAACAGGCCCCATTATGTGAATGTCGCAGCTAATCTAATAATCAATATCTCAATATAAATAAGAACGATTGAGGAAAAAAATTTCCCATTCGGTAATGGGAGCTTAATAGTGAAGCTGCACTTTCGACGCACTGAGTTATAATGGACAGAGAACCTTTCACAGTCTATCGAGGTATGAGATACCAGCGTGGTAGTGGATTTGGATCCATTTTTTCAACCATACTACGTACGGCTGTCCCCTTGCTGAAGAGGGGTGCCAGATACCTCGGGAGAAAGGCGCTACAATCAGGTCTTAACACGGCAGAAAACATATTGGCTGGGGCTAAACCTAAAGAAGCTCTAAAAAAACACTTAAAGCGTACACGGGACGAAATCGTCAAATATACAAAGAGAAAAATGCGTGGTGGTGGGAAGAAGAAGAAGAGGGCTGTCCAGAAGAAGGGGTTACCACCACGTGGCATTAAACGTAAAAGGACATCGAAGAAGTGTTCTAAGCGAATGAAACATATGGTTGACCATTTTTTGACTGATATAAGCTAAGGACATTGATCTCATGAATCATAGTTTGTTTACTACTTGTCGCGAGAGGAAGCACTATTTCTAACTCGTCATGGCACGCTTCATCCATTCGTGTAGTTCACAATGTTGTAAATCGGAGCTGTCCCTCTTTGACATGCCTCCAACTCAAGTTTCTATTGAACACAGTGACTTTTTTACAATTAACCCTTTAAACACAATTAGTTCCCCGAGTGCCCTATAGAATTTGTGATACCCAGCTCAGGCCCTTACTTTTTTGACCCAAGCTGTGTGCACATGTACGCTAAACTACGTATAGCCCATTCTGATGGAACGGACTGCTATGACAAATCTGCTGTATACCCTGAAACAAACTTTGTGCACTCCTTATTCAACCAATGCGACGTATATTTAAATCAGGTCAACATATCGGCAGGAACGGGGTACTACCACCTACGATCATATCTGGAAATTGTGCTGAACTTTTCCAAAGAAGCAATGGATACCTTTTTAAGTGCCGAGGGCTATTATCAAGCTAAAGACGAAAGTAGTATAAAGGACAAATTTTAAAATTCTAAAAAGATGTACGAGTGTTTTGGACGCCTGCATACAGACTTCACATTCCAGGAGAAGTTGCTTGTGAATGGGGTGGATATGAAAATAAAGCTCACCCGCATGAATCCTGAGATCTGTTTAAATTTCGGAACTGATTAAGAAGAGGGAGCAAAACCCGTTGTGATTCACATTATGGAGACATACCTCCGCGTACGGCGAGTGGAACTGAGTTCACCTAAACAAATAGAAATTGAAAAAAATTTACTACACGCCACAGTAAAATACCCAATTAACAGAGCACAGGTCAAACTATACACGGTGCCAGCAGGGTTGGCCTCGAAACAGATAGAAAACTGCCCTGGGAAATCTACCTGAAAGGATATTAGTTGGAATGCAGGACCATGCTTCGATGAATGGAAAATATAAAAAGAGTGCCTTTAAATTCGAGAATTTCAGCCTTAAAAATATAACTCTATACGTAAATGGCGTTGCGTTGGGCGGGGCTATGGATATGGATTACACTGCGCCCTCGATATATGCGTCTTCAGCATATGCGAATTCGCTGTTATGCGAAGACCCTATTTCTACCAAGAATTCAGTATATGCGGAAAAAATTAGCATTTATGAGCCATCTAGTGTGAAATATTGCTGAGCCGCTGAGCGCACCGACGTGTTCCCGCCAAACAACAACAGTCTAGCATTAACCGTTATAGCGTGTGCGTTGTGCTCTAGACTGTGTTGTGTTTTTCAATATTTTTAGGTGTTTTTTCCAGTTTTGTCTTACTGTTTATTGTAGACATGGCTTCTAAACGTCCTCTGCCTAGTACTGGGCCTTCAGCTTACTATGTCCTTTAATATTTATACTGTAGAGTATTGATGTAATATAACATTACTGTTATCTTGTTGAATGTTTTTGGTATAAAAAAGTGGCATATTTATTTTTGGGGGTGCCGGGAGGGTAAAAAAACTGGTTGTGGAACGCATCCCTATTTTTTAATTTAACTATAAGTTCGATATATGCGAATTTGCATTATGCGAGGTTTTAGCAGAACCTATCCCTCGCATATATCAAGGGCGCAGTGTATTCATCAGACGCTGCGTTCCCGCCTTGCGAGAGAGCATATCGTAATCTGGCCCATATTGCAGGTGCTTGTGATGAGCTCGGGGTTGGGATAACGCAGAAAGAATTCATCGATCAATTTAACCTTTATCCGTTTGACATCACACCTGATTTATCTACTAGTGTAAATAAACACTTAAGTCCACAACAGAGTGGAAACATCTCAGTCAGATTGGAATTCGCCAAGCCTATAGACGCGCCTATTAGCGTACTAGTATACCTAGAGTCACAAGCCCTAATAGAAGTTGACAGATTTAGGAGCGTTGTCACTGACTTTTAAAATGGATGCGAATACACTTCAGAGAGTAATGAATAGTGAACGAATCACACGTTCCAAATTTATCGGTGTGTTTGCGAAGAATGAAACATTGAAATTGGCAACTACGAGAGACTGCGGTAGTCTTATTGTGAACATATATGTTATTGGTAGTGAAGGGATTCATTGGTTTGGAATCTATTTTTAAAATAGGGACCGCATGTACTATTTTGATTCACTCGGTACTCAACCCTGGAGTGACTCTGTTATTGTAAAATTTCTCGAGCAGATGCATATCCCCGAAGTTGTATGGAATCCCTTCCGGCCAAAGGATATTTTAGTAATACTTGTGGGATGTACTGCCTTTCATTTCTCATGCATGTCACGTGGTAAGGAATTTATAAATTTTTAAAAATTATTCGACCCGTGTTACACTCAACGAAACGACGAAATGGTATGCAGACAGATAAAAAGCCGTTTTCAGATTGTGCGCACTCGCTATATAGTATGTTTTGTTCGTGTATATATATATATATTTTCTTTATTTATATTTGTATCCAATAATGTTAGTTTGTGTATTCTGTAGCTTATTTAAGATGGTTATTGTACTAAAAACATGATTTCTTTCATTTAATAAACTGATGAAAATACATTGTCTTCTTGCCCGAAAAAAAGATCGAAACAAAAAAATTTACATTATTTCGTTAATGATGTGACAATGGCTGGGCTGACTGCTCGGTAAATCCTCTACCTCCGTATTCAGGTCCACGACATACGTTTCTTCAAAACGAAAGATTGTATAACACGAGTCAAATCCTCATCGAACCTTAAAGGAGAAAGAATAATTAATAAGTTCATACTGAATCTTTTTTAATAAAACCCAATTGTTTAAAACACATGCAGAGTATACATATTCTAAGAGTATTACAATGTGAAGATATCTTTGAACCGCTCAGAGAAGTTCCTTTAAGAGAAAATGCCGAATAACATTTAGTATGGAATTTATAAAATTATTTAAAACTTGCAAAGGATTGCTATAAAAATTCAACGAATTAAAACAGAAAACAGGACTTTAGCATAATATTAATTGCAAATTAATCTATAATTGCGGATACCTACTAATCTATAATTGCGAATATCTACTATTTAAATGAAGCATTTTAATTGTGATGAAATGAATTACTACAACCCTCCATATATATGATGAAATAAATCAGAACAGTGCTCTTTCTCCTAATGACAAGCACACTGAATAAATAAGTTCGCGAATAATTGGCTACAAAAAATAAAATTACAGGCACATATTTTTTTTACATTTCTACGGCAGTCCCTTGCCTCGGATCGTAAGGAGCGTCATTGCAAATATCATCAACGGTTTGCGTTGGAAATAATGCATCCCGGTCGGCTGCGTTAAAAAGATTAATTGTAGACACCGCTGCAATGTCTCCATCTTGATATAAATCCGGTAATCTGTAAAGTTCTTGATTCATGACGGAGGGAATGTTTATTCACTGGTGAAAATAACTACTGTGAATCCCAGCTGAAAATATTTCCTTTTATATGCATGATCCCCAAGCACCCCCCCCCAAAAGACTAATAGGCGGTTCATAAGTTTGATGATTGAATGTCAATGTAACTGGGTGGTGCTATGTTAAATTTGTGTACCAATCGTAACACCTATATTACGATTCCACGCTTTGGACGTCATGATTGGTCGACTAATGGTGTCTTTATCTTCTCTCCGTAGATTTAATGCTCACATCTCAAGGTGTATGAACTCACTTGCACGCTCTGTCACGACAATATTTTTCATTAATATTTGCGCCCATACTATTCTCGGCTTTCCCATTTTGGAACCCACCCCTTCATGCAATATCCCTCACCCATTTGCAACATTGATTAACATTTGCCACTTGCAATCTCTACCATGACAATATTTTGCATTATTATTATTTGCCGTCATACTATTCGATCCTCAACTTTCCTCACTTTGGTTACATCTATTCGGTTTGACTTTCTACTTGCCAATTCTCACGTAGGAATGTGATTAAATTGTGTTTAGTTCGTGAAAATGAATGTCTGGTTGGGCTTGTAGGTAAATGGGTACCCTGGGTGGCCTAGTAGTTAAAACGCTGGGGTGCTGATCGGAGGTTGAGAGATCGAGTCCGGGCGATGACAGTGTAATTTCTGCCCGTCGTGCTGGAGCGTAGTTCGGATTCAATGTTAAACTGTAGGTCTAAGGCGGAGTGACAAGCTTGACCTTGGTCAAAATGAACAATTCAAGGAGAAGGAAAACCGAGTTAGCTTTTATTACTACTACATAAATACATTTGCACCACGGTTAGGTTCCAGTTACAAAGAGAATCTATGATCTGAATTTTATTACATATATTCCTCGTTTGTATATTTTTTCTTCTCTCTAAAAGATCTTTTGAAAATCTGTGTATTAAATATATTCTCCATTAACTTCCAGAGAATCTATGGTCTGAATCATAGGTTAGGTTAGGTTCAGGTGCCAGCATGCTGGAGCGAACCAGAGTCTCACCGCCAGAGTCTGCACAAGGAATCACTTATGTCTTTCATGTAGATTTATTTTCACATCTCAAGGTGAATTGCCACTTGCAATCACTACCACTACAATATTTTGCATTATTATTCGCGGTCATACTACTCGATCCTCAATTTTTCCCATTTTGGATAGAGAAATGACCGTATAATTTGAACAGCTGCAAGTCGTTACAGTACAAGGAGAACAAGCCAGAGCCTCACCGCCAAAATCTGCACAAGGAATCAATTATGTTTTTCAATTTAATAAAATGAATTGATTCTCTTTTTTTCAAATTTCCCCTTTACGGTCTTGTCGAGAGGATTTTATAATAAAGAAATTATAAATATTTTTGTTTTCTTTCCATTCCTTTTTTTATATTTTTAAAATTTTTTGCTGTGACTACTTACGGCCATCATAAACCAACTCGGTAAATGAGTTCCAATATACTTATGAAAAATTGATGCTTTTTTCTTTTCAAGAATTGTGCAAGAAGGCATTATAGTAATAAGAATGACAATTATAATAATACTAGTGAAAGGAGATGGACCGGAGTTTTTCTGGTGAAAGTCATTATCCACGATCTTTTGCGGTTTTGAAGTAGTCTCAGGCAAATCACGTGTTGTGGGCCGAGTTTACCTCGATGGTATATCTTAGGCATTTAGTGCACACATACCCAACACAAACAAACCCATATTCTTCGTTCAAGTTGTGTATAGAATTAACTATTTTGATTGTACATTTATTTTCTATATATTTCATGAAATTATATATATATATATATATATATATATATATATATATATTATATATATATATATACATATATATATATATGGTGTGTGTGTGTATGTGTGTGTGTGTGTGTGTGTTTAGCCATGTACACACATTTTTTTTATTCAAAAGGAGTCGAGAATTCCACTTTACGTACGTACGCATCTAAGAGAAAGTACGCCTCACTCTCTCTCTAACTCTCTCGTGCACAGAGGATTGACAAAAGTAAATAGACGCTTTCGGAGAAATTAGTTAAAATAATTATTTTTTTCTTATATATATATATATATATATATATAAAGTGTGTACTGTTATTTGCAGGCATTTTTCTTTCATTGTTAATTAAATAAATGTGTTTTTAATTAGTTCGAGCAGTTTAAGGAGAAAGTTTCTCTTGCCTTTAATAAATAAGTAATTAAAGTAAATGGTGCAAGTTGGCAACTCACCATAATAAGGTACACATGAACATAATTCAAATATATATGGGTATCTAGCATCTCACAACCCTCTATATAACTGCTGGGCCCCTGGACGCTTATTATGCCACGGACTCCGGTGGAATAAAGAACGCTCTCTCCTCTCTCTTTCTTAGGTTAAGGCTTAGGTTAGGTTTCCCTTTGGGGGTTGAGGACATCCCACCTTCTTCCCCAACGACCCTCCTCCTTCTTTCTCTCCCTCTCTTGGGTTAAGGTTGCCCCTTTGGGGGGAGGTCATCCTCCCTTCTCCCCCCAAAGCTCCCTCCCCCCTTTACAGCATTGATTTGTTGCATAACCCCTCCCCTTAATTGCATACCCCCTCCCGCCTTCATTGCACAACCCCTGCCCTTGTTGCATATTCTCCCCTTTGTTGCATAACCTCTTGCAACATTGATCAACAGTGCACCATTGCATTGCAACATTGTCACATTCTTGCACTCTCCCATTTTTAGCCCATACTACTACCTATACATCCTCAGTATTAAACCAACTCTCAACGACTATAGTTCTGCCTTTAACTTAAACATAGCCAAATAAACTGTCATATCCTACCACTGAGAAGAAATCCACCATCGCTCCGTCTGGCTCCAACTCTTCTAATATGGACTCCTTCCAACAACCAATCATTTCCAACCCTCTACTCACTTAGTCCCTTTACCCCGACAATAACAACCTGGTAAGACTCCTCTCAATTTTGTTCGCCTTTTACTTTATATCTGACGATTGATCACTCTTCTATATTTTATATTATTTTATTTGTTATTTTAATTACTTAAATATAAACACCATTAATATCACATGTTTATTTAAATATATTGTATAAGTTTCCGTTCATTATATTTATTCATTTTTTTTTCTGCTTTTATAATTTTAGCACTGATGATGGAAAATGAAAATTTCCGAAACGGTTGTAAATAAACATGTCCTCTTATTTCTCGCTAGAGAGATATATATATATATATATATAATATATATATATATATATATATACAGGGCGTCCCAAAAAAATGTATACACACTTTAACAGCTGATAGCTCAATTGATGTTTCTTTCTTTCCAAGTTAAACCCATTCGAATTAATAATGGCAGTCAGACTAAGCTTTGAACAAAGGAAATTCATTCTAAAATGCTACTGGAAGTGTGAAAACGCAGTTGAAGTGCAAAGACAGTTTAGGAGGGAGTTTCAAACAGATCCACCAACGCGACTTACCATCACTCGAATTAGAGATAAGTTTGAAGCCGATGGAACTGTTCAGAATGTCCAAAAGAAGCGTTCCGGAAGACCACGGACATCGACAAGCCCCACAAAGCAAGAAAGAGTACTGGAAACGTATCACCAAAGTCCAAGAAAATCTGTGCGGCAAGCGAGTCGTGAGGTAGGAATTTCAGAATCGTCTGTCCAACGCATTTTGAAGCGCTGTCAATGGAAAAGTTACATTCCAAGATTAGTCCATGCTATTAATGAAGATGATGCGGACCGAAGAGTGGAGTATTGCGAGTGGTACTTGGCACGATGTGGATGTGGATTGGACGAAGGGGTTTCGTAGAATACCCTCCGCGTTCACCAGACCTCACACCACTAGACTTTTTTTATGGGGATACTTAAAAGACAAAGTCTACGCTATAAAACCTGCAACAGTCGCTGAATTGAGAGCAGCCATTGAACGAGAATGCACACAAATACCAAACGAAATGTTTCGTGATGTTTGCGATTCCATTGCTTCGCGTTATCAGCAGTGCCTGGACCAGAACGGACGTCAGTTTGAAAACAGGCGTTGACAAAACAATTAAATAATGTCTGTAGATTCTATTACATTTTGAAAATGAAATGTATTTTAATAAACACTGCCTTTATAAGTATTTAAAGTGTGTATACATTATTTTGGGACGCCCTGTATATATATATATGGGGGGTGGCGCAAAAGTTGGGAGACAAAGGTGTCAAAGGAGCCAAAGAGAATGGATCTTTTTCGTTCTGTGGCTACCACTATTTTTAAATCAAAATTACTTTTTTAGTGAAAAAAAATTATAATTTATGCATTGATAACCGTCTGGCTCCTAACAGTTGCGGCACCCTTTTCTCGTGATCTTTCCTGAAAAGATCACACATACTCTCTTTCGAAAACAGCTTCTAAGAGGTTAGGTGTGCTGTACCGCCTCCGCGGTTTCTTCACCCCAACTCAGTTGCTGTCTCTGTGCAGGGGTCTTGTTCGCCCCTGTATGGAGTGTATGCTTCTCAGGTGTGGGGTGGTTCAACCCACACAGCCGTACTTGACCGGGTGGAATCAAGGGTTTTCGTCTCATCAATTCCCCGCCTCTAACTGATTGTCTTCAATCTCTCTCTCTCTCTTCGCCGCAGTGTTGCCTCACTCTCTCTTTACTATCGCTATCATAACGGACATTGCTCTTCTGAACTCTCTAACTGCATGCCTCCTCATTTAAGGAGAGCCCGCAGTGCCAGACTTTCTATACTTTCTCATTCCTATTCTGTCCAACTATCTAATGCAAAGGTTAATCGGTATTTTCAGTCTTTCATCTACTCAACCAGTCAACTCTGGAACAATCTTCTTCATTCCATCTTTCCTCCTGTCTATGACCTCCCATCTTTCAAACGCAGAGTGTCGAGGCATCTCGAAAACCCCAGATCTTGATTTTGGCTCTTCTTCTTCTATGGGAGGGGTGCTTTTGCGAGCATTTGCACTTGGCCCCTCCTTCCTGCATAAAATAATATATATATATATATTATATATATATATATATATATATATATATATATATATATATATACAGGGTCATCGAAAAAGAACTCTGGGGTTCCAAACTTTAATAATTTTTTAAATACAAAACCAAAAACAGTTTCCTTTGTTTGTAAATGTGAAAAAAACTAAAAATTGTAATGTTATACCTCAATAAGTCTTGATGTGAGCACCATTTGTACCCCTACAAACATCCAAGCGGTAGTTGATTTCCGTCCAGGCACGGTAAAGTATGTCCGGTGTGATTGTTGCTACAGCTGCAGAGATCCTCTCTCGTAGATGTGTCAAGTCACGAATTTTCTCGGCATAGACAATGTTTTTCACATACCCCCACATCAAAAAATCCAATGGTGTCAGATCAGGACTTCGTGGAGGCCAGGTTGTTGTTCCACCTCTTCCAATCCATCGATTAGGAAACCTAGCATTTAGCGCATGGTGAACCTGAAGACTAAAATGAGGTGGGGCGCAGTCTTGTTGGAAAACAACAGCAGTTCTATTTTGTCTTTCAATGACTTCAATTTGGGGAAAACAAACTGTTCTAACAGATCGAGATAAAGGTCTCCAATAATGTTTCTCTCCGCAAAAAAGAAAGGTCCTACCACACGGTCATGCAGTAGTCCACACCACACGTTCACCTTTAGGGTGCCACGTACGTACTCGAAAACTTCATTTGGTTGTGCTGGTCCCCAAATTCTGCAGTTGTGACGATTGACGTGGCTATTAATGTGAAAGGTAGCTTCGTTCGTGAACATTACCCGTTTTAAGTAAACTTCATCGTCATCAATTTTACTTAACATGAAATTTGCAAATTCGAGTCGTTTTGGACGATCAGTGACTTTAATTTCATGTCTCATTTGAATTTTGTATGCGTATAATCTTAGGCGCTTATGCAGCACATTTTGGATGGTGGTCTTAGGTATACCAAGTTGCAAACTGTGACAAGCGATAGATTTTTTGGGCTGCGTACACACGACACTCTAATGCGTTCTACAGTCTCTTTGGATGTTCGTGGTCGCCCTGATAATTTCTGCTTTAAAACACTTCCTGTTTCCCTAAACTGAGCAAACCATCGAGTAATTGTTTTGTCACTAGGCGCTTCTGTCCCGTACGTAAGTACGTCGAAAATGGCGTTGAACGGATACAATTGACTTGAACTCGGCATACCAAAGCACGCACTGAGCCTTCTGCTGAACGGACGCCATCGTACTAACGGGGGCAAGTACTGTACAAGGAGTATGAAAGGAAACTTGCTCCAACTTGTTCCAACCGTTTCATGTTGCTGGAAATTTAAAATTGATCACGAGTGTAGCACCTCCAAAAATTAAATAGGGAAAAAGGCTGTTATAATTAAATTTTCTAACAAAGGAAACTGCTTTTGGTTTTGTATTTAAAAAAATATTAAAGTTTGAAACCCCGGAGTTCTTTTTCGATGACCCTGTATATATATATATCGTAACCTCGTAGCAGTTCCGTGCGTTGTTCTTTCTTCACACGAAGGTCAAACTGGTGGCCCCGCCTCTAGGCTTGGCTTGGTGGAGGAACGAGCTGCTCTCTTGTGCTCTCCATTGCACATAGCCAGGTACACCCGGCTCATCTGGTATCATCCCAAGCCAGGCATCCAGTCTTCTTTTGTAGACTTTAACGTTGACCCCTGTGATGTTCCTGAGGTCCTTTGGAAGCTAGTTAAAAAGTCTTGGCCCCCCCCTGACAACCAAGCTATTTTCCTTCAGGGTTGAAGAGGTTCCTTGCCTAGCCTTTGGGTTGGGAACACTACACATTCTGCCTTTCCTATTTTCCAATACTGTTTGGATGGTAATTGGGTTTAGTTTGAGGTTTGGTAACAATTTTCGATCATTTTCCACATGTGTTTGCTCTTTTCAGGATGCTCGGTATGTCTAGGGATCTTCTCCATATCCAGAATAAGGGTGTAACGATTTTATTTTTACAGTTTTTAATCAATAATGGGTTTCCTTTTGTTCGGCCTTGCAGCTGAATGTGATTTCATTTATCCTGCAGCTCGAGCTTTATCTTCTGAGATAAAATAAAAATCTGTTATACAACCTCCTTGTAATTTCTCTTCAAAGAATGCATCCATTTCAGGTACCGGTTTGTCACTCTTTGGGGTTCTGAAGATTGATTCGTACTGGGCTCTCAATGTTTCAGATAGATATTTCTTTCAGATCGTCCGTTAGTTCATTATTTGCTTTCCTTAACAACCCGACAGTGGCGCGCGTTTTTGTTTTCCTTTTCGCATAGCTATAGAAGTATCATATTTTGGATTTTCCTTTATTACTTCTACCGCCTTTTCCTCTTCCCTCTCTGTTTGGTCCTTAACCAGAGTTTGTATTTCCCTATCGATACTCTCCAGTTTTTCTTGTATTATTTCCCTGGTATTGTTGTCTCTACAATTAACTAACTTCGCCGCTACTCTCTTTCTTTTGCGAAATATTGTTCGGTTTTGCCCCTCGAACCAGTTCCTCTTTCCTTTTGGCTGTGCTTTCGGAACATATTTTTCTAAAATTCTCAGCGTTTTTTCTTTGAAGGTTGTTAGCATTTCTTCGATTGTTTGCCTCTCTAAAACTGTTTTCCACTCTATGTGGGCCGTGTGTGATCTGATTTCCTTCCAATTTATAGTGTTGGAGTTCAAATTAAAAGTCCCACATTTTCTTCTTTCTTCAGTATGAGTATTGTCTTTTATGTCTCGATTATGTTGTGGTCTGAGATAATAGTTGGGGTTGTTTTTCTGTAATCAATCAAGTTCGTGTTATTCGTGAATACCAGATCTAGGCAGTTATTTTTTCTAGTCTTTTCTGTTCTCTCTTGTGTTGACAAATTCGTTTGTTAGAACGATCAACATGTTTGCTTGCTTCTATTCATTTATTGTATATACTGTGTGTATATATATATATATATATATATATATATATATATATATATATTATATATATATATATATATAATATATATATATATATACGTATATATATATATATATATACACACACACATATATATATATATATATACATATATATATACACTCTGTGTGTATATATATATATATATATATATATATATATATTAGAGAGAGAGAGAGAGAGAGAGAGAGAGAGAGAGAGAGAGAGAGAGAGAGATTTGTACCCACCTTTTTGTATTTAATAAATGGGAAAATAAAATCTCCGCAGAGTATATATATATATATATATATATATATATAATCTGCAGATCATACCATATACATACGTACACTCCCCTGTAATAGTAGCACTCCACCCTTGTATAGCCCTCTCCGAGATGTGACAGCAACGCAGCGACGAAATATATAGTATGCAAGGTAAAAAAATGGGGAAAACTCCTTAATTAGCGTTTCGTTTTGACAACCCTTTTCCAGCCCATGTGTAACAGACAATATCAAAACACCAGATTAAATGTGTGTGGTGTGGTGGGAGAGGAAGAAGCAGAAGGAAAGAGGAGGTGGGGATATGAGGAGGGGGAGGGGGGATCCGGTCAGAGGGAGAGGTGGCTATCGTGTGTGTGTGTGTGTGTGTGTGTGTGTAAATACTCCCACACTTTATTTCTTATCCTTGAAACAATCATCTATATACCGCTATCACATATACTTTCCATCAGTTTCCAATGCAACGTATATAATAGATAATATTCTTAAATAGAGAAAGGAGTAATATGATTAACGATTGTTATACAAACTATGTAACAGTAATATCGTTGCAATCGACTATAGTTTATACAGAAAAGGAAAGGGACACTTCTTGCATTAGTAAAAAAAAAAAAAAAATCACGATTATCTCAGTTATTATGGTATACCTAAATATAAAAAATTGGCTAAAGTAGGGTAAAAGGGAAACGACTTACGGCTCGTATATGGTAGTGACGTACTTGGACGGCCCATCCCGAGGTGTTGACAGGGTTACTGACTTTATCAAAACTCAGACAGCACTAGTACTCCGTCTTGTGAACATCTGCTATGGAAATGAACTCCTCTCAAGAGAAAATTGCACAGCGAAGGCGGGTCATTGGGTTGAGGGATGCAGGTCTTTCGGTTTCGGCCATAGTGAGGGAGATGGGAATCGCTCAAACTACAGTTCGTCGTTGGTTGCAGAGGTGGGAGACATCGTAAGGACATACGCTTTGCCCCATTCTGAGCGGATTATATTAATGTAGGTAGGTAATACAAGTAAATTGTTTTCATTACACAGAATATGCTTTCAAGAAATTGACTTAATTAAGGTCAAGCAGTGTATATCAAAAAATTATGGGTGAAATGTGAACCCTCAAGTTTTGCTCCTGTAATTTCTTTTTACAGGATAACTGCCCTGTTCATACTGCCAGGATCATCAGACGGTGGTTTTAGGAACAACGAGATGTCGAACTGCTGAACTGGCCCACCAAGGGGTGTGACCTAAACCCCTTTGAAAATGTGTGGACAAATGTGGTTAACGCTTGGGGGCCAGGACACGAGCGGACATCTCGGCACCTGCTGGAACACACCATGGCAGAGTGGGAACTTTTCCGCAGAACCCACAAGTCATCTACAATCACGTCGCATCTGTTCCAAATAGGCTAAGAGAGGTCAGTGATAATAATGGAGGATGGACCAAGTATTGAGTAATTGTGTATAATAATGTTATGGTTGTGATGTAGTAAATATATATTTATTTACTTGAACAATTGTCAGTTTCTTATAATCTGAACATTATGTTTTGTATGTTAAGAAAATCCCTAAATTTACTTGATTCATTTTTATTTTTGTAGTAAAAAATTGAACTATGTTATCATTATCTCTCCATGGATAGACCTTTTTCTGGATAATTATTTGTTGAGGATGCATGGACTTTAAACAGAAATGTTATTACTTGGAGAAAAAGTTGATACTACAACTTTTCTTACACCAATTTGTTTTAGAGTACGAGATAGTTAAAGTACGGTGTATATTCAACAGCAAGAGTTTATATGTCGCATCACTATACGGAGGGTTGACAAAAGTAAATAGGCACATTTAGTTTTTGAGCTGATAAAAGTTAATAAATAATAACATTTATTGAATCAATAAACTGTATTTAGAATGGTGTTGCTTTCCCCTTTGCATTATTTTTTATTTTTATTTTTTCTTGCTTAACCGCCGATTCGTCCCTAGAGTGGTACATATCTTGGCGAAACAGTGTGTGGGTGGTGTCGCTGGGGTGGGAGTATTGGACTAGGGGGGTGAGAAGGTTCGGTTATTGAATATGTGGGAGGAAGGGTATGGATTTAGATGCGGTGAAGTAGTTGGGAGTGGGTGAGGTAAGAGAAAATCGCTTCCGTTGAAAAGCGGGGGCCTTCGGCGAGTATGGACTGGAGACGCTCAGATGTGGGAATGCGGGACAGATAAGGGAAACAACTATGGCGGAGGTCGGACAGAACCGGGCATTCAACCAGGAGGTGAACGACGATGATGTGGGTATGGCAAGTGGGGCAGAGCGGGGCTGGCAATTTAGCCATAAGGTGACCGTGTGTGTCTTAGGCGGAGACGGGTTAGAATTGCGTCTTTATGGCGGGACCTATGGAACGAGGAGGCCCAATATCGAAGTTGTGGTTTGATCTGGTAAAGTTTGTTATTTGTGGCCTGGTCCCATTCCCGCTGCCAAATGGAACGGAAGTGGGAGCGGAGAGTCGGGAAGAAATCAGTGAAAGGGAGGGGTCGGGTGGAGATTGGCAGTGAGCAAGCAGTTTTCGCCATACGGTCTGCCTCCTCATTACCCCAGATACGACATGTGTCGGGACCCAGCAGAAGGCGACCCTTCTGCTGGGTCCCAGCACATGTCGGTATCTGGGGTAATGAGGAGGCAGACCGTATGGCGAAAACTGCTTGCTCACTGCCACTCTCCACCCGGCCCCTCCCTTTCACTGATTTCTTCTTGTGTTAGAACGCCGTTAAGGAGTGGAAGGTTTTTTGGATGGTGCGGACAAGTCGGGGGATGGGGGTTTAATCTTTCAAGGGAGAGAAGTGCGCTTTGAGAATTTGAGTAGATGAAATAGGAGTTGGCGGAGTGAGTACTTATGATGTCGAGGGCCTCCAGAATAGCAGAGAGTTCTGCTGAAAAAACAGAGGCCTCGCGGGGAAGAGGGACGGCTCTAGAGAGTGGTTGGGTCAATATCAACGCTGAGGCGGCCGTACCAACTTCCGAGTGGGAACCATCCCTATAAATGGGGAGTGTCTGGGTGTTTGGTTACGTGTTCCTGGAAAAGTGACTTATATACTGTAGCGGTCGTGGTAGCTTTTAGCAGGGCACATTAGTCCCTGCAAAACTTGATAGGGTGAGAAACCAGGGAGGGTAGATATGATATGAGATGGGGATGACTGAGGGAGGAGGCATGTTGGAAAGGTCCAGGAAGGAGCGAACCGCTTCAGTGGAGTGCCAGCTTTGTCCCTGGGGTGGAAGTCCCGAGATTGCCGCGCACAGAAGTGTCGAGGGTAACCTCTGCGCGCGAAGGTAGGTCCTCATGAGGAGCAGATCCCGTCAGTGGATGAGAGAGAGGTTGTTATATTCTGTTTGGAGGCTGAAGGTTGGGGAGGAGCGGAAAGCACCGGTGGAGAGGCGGAAGCCCCTATTAAGTACCGGGTCCAGGATTCGGAGGGAAGTGCTGGAGGCAGATCTGTATACGACACTTCCATAGTCCAGCTTTGACTGGACCATGGAAGTGTAAAGACGAAGGAGGGAGTCGGTCAGTGCCCCACGTGGTGTGGGAAAGGTGAGCTAGGAGAGCGAGTGGACGTTGGAGAGAATGTTTCAGGTGCCTGAGGTGGAGAATCCAGTTGAGCAGTCGGTCAAAGGTCATGCCAGAAACCGCGCGGTGGGCACCACTACGAGGGATTCGCCGTACAGTGTGACCGAGGGGACAGGAATGGCCGTGGATCTTCTCCTGCTGAAGACCATACTTTTGGTTTTGGAGGTGGACAGGCGGAAACCAAGTGATGTCGCCCACCTCTCCACCCGATGGATAGCGAGATGAATTTGTCGTTGGACGACGGGCAGTTCCCGCCCCGCGAACCATACCGCAAGGTCGTCCGCATAGATGGAAGAACGGACGGTGGGTGCAAAGGATTTTGACATTGTGTTCATAACGATTGTAAAGCATATGACACTGAGGATGCTTCCCTGTGGGACCCTTTCCTCTTGCTCGAAGGTGTCTGAGAGGACTGAGCCCACCCTTTCTTGAAAGGTCCAAGAGGAGAAGAAGCTCTTGGTGAAGGTCGGCAGGGTTCCGACAAACCCACACTTTGGAGCTGGCTGAGAATTATATGGCGATGGGTGGTGTCGTAGGCCTTCTGAATATCGAAGAAAGTGGACAGGAAAAACTGTCCCCTACTAAAGGCGTTCTGTATATCTCGGCTGAGGAGCAGGAAGGGGTCTGTAGTGGAGCGGAACTGTCTAACTTTCTACCCAGACTGGGTAGCCGGGAGGGAGTTGTTGTTTTCAAGGAGGAAGGAGAGTGGCGTGGCACTAACAGGCGCAGCATGTTAGTGCGATTGGTCTATAGTTTGTGGGGTCGAGGGGGTCTTTGCCGGGTTTGGGGATAGGTATTACATAGGTCTCTTTCCACCGAGAGGGGAAAGTGTCCTCGATCCATATACGGTTGTAGAGATCCAGTAGGAACAGTTGCATAGTAGGGTGGATGTATTGTATTATGCAGTAGGGAATGCTGTCCGGGCCAGGGGAAGGAGACCGTCTAGAGGCCAGTGCCGCCTGTAGCTCTCGCGTGGTGAACAACTGATTGTAGGGGTTGTCGAGGGATGGTGAACAGCTCTTGTGAGGGGCCGGAGCGTGGGGGCTGTCTGTGGAGGAGGAGACGGCAGCGAATGTGGAAGTTAGGAGATTCGCCACCGACCTGGGTTCATAGAGAAGTCCGTCATTAGTTCGGAGGACCGGGGGTCGGGAGGGCTCTCGACACTCCCTACCTTCTTCCAGATGGTAGCTGAAGGTGTGGAGAAGGTGATACCAGACACAAAAGTACGCCAGGAAGCTCGTCGGCAGAGCCGCAGAGAGGGCGGGGAAGCCGGGATAAATCCCCGGGGCCAGAACCTCTACGGGGCCCGAAAAGAGGGGGTATAAAATCTAAAAATATTAATAAAGCAACTGATTAAATAACAGAGGAAATATAATTAATGAACATACATTTTATAGAGATTATCATAGTCAAACTGAAACAGATAGAATATTATCTGCGGTCCACCAATGCCCAACACCGACTGACAGATATGGGAACCATTGTAATTGAAAGCCAGTTAGCCCGTACTTTAAATTTCATCAGAATCATTTATCACTTTGCTCGAAAGAAGGCAAATAAAGTACGCTTCTAATTATGAAAATCTTGCAGTAAACAATTGACTTGCCTGCATGGACTGGTATTGCATTTGTAAATTGTATGGTAATAGAATTAATATAATTGATTCGAAAAATAAAATGGTCATTTTCTTCCGAGTTGTTTATTCATACTGTATGTTTTGAATAGTGACTTGGACATATAATCAGTTTGCTTGTTATGTACACAAAAAACATTCATAATAAAATACTGAGTAAACAGGAGGGCTCATATACAAATCCTTCCCCGAGGCCCGTGGCAGTTCTCGTCGGCCCTACTCGTAGGGTAGTCCTCTTCTTGGCTCGAGTGGCCTCCGCACACTCTGGGGTCCACCAGGGTACTCATCGAGCTCGGGAGTAGGCAGAAAATCATGGGATGCTGGCGCTTGCTGCTGCAACAACGGTCGCCTCAAAGTAAGCAATGCATTCATCAGAGGATGGAAAGTGGGCAGTCGTACAACGTGTGGAAGTGTTGTTTCGGAAAAGGGGCCAATTAGATCTGGCCGCTATCCACTTCTCCGGTACCCGAACGGTCTCGTCGTGCCGATTTAGTGTGAGGCAGACGGGAAAGTAGTCATTGCCATAGTCGTCCCGAAGTACTTGCCAGGTGAAGTCTAAGAGGCCGTCCGTCGAGACGAATGACATCTATACAGGACGGGGGTGCATCTGATGGCGTGGGAAAATGTAGGAGAGTCGTCGTTGAGGCACTCGAAGGAGAGCTCAGCCATGAGGGCAATCAAGGTCGGAGCCACAAAAGTGGAGGTCGTATCTCCCCACAGTGGGTGGCGTCTATTGAAATTGCCCAAGAGTAGAAAGGGACTGGGGAGTTATTGGACAACTCCAACCAGGTCATCGCGGGAGACTTGGGAGTGGGGAGTGAGAGAGGTAGGTCGAGCAGACTGCGTATTGTTTGTCCAAGAAAATCCTGGCAGCAACTACCTGTAACGGGGATCTAATAGGAAGGTTGTGAAAGGGGACTGTGCGGTGGACGAGGATGGCAGCCCCCCCTTTCGTGTGCAGGTAGGAGACGGGGAGGTAATGCTAGAATACCCGGTGGAGCAGGGCGTTGGTCTGGTCCCCAGGATTAGCTCATGGAGACAAACACCTACCGGGCGGGCAGAGGCAATCAGGGAATTGAGGCCTTCGTAATTCGCGAAGATTCCCCTGCAGTTTCATTGTAGGATCGTAGCTTTTGGAGGGTCCATTGTTTGACTAGGGAAAAGAAAAGTGGAGAGGGTGAAGGTGCTAGGGAGTTGGATTGTGTATGGAGATCTGGGTTCATGATGGCAAAGGGTAAGTCGGGGGGCATATCGGGTCACCTGCGGTTTACCAGAGAGGGAATTCGGCTGGCCTGCCAACCCCAGCGCAGACTGTGGGGCCGACTCGACCGAACGGGACCGAAGACGTGGATCGTGGTAGCTCGGGGACCATCACGGGCTCAGAGGGTGAGGAGTCTCTAGGCAGTGTTCAGTGGTCAGGCAAGGAGGAGGGACTTCGTTGTTCATATTGGCACCTCCCTGTCTGTCTGTGGTCTCCCGGAATACTCGGTGACGACAGGGGGTACCAGTAAAACCGGGATGGTAGGGGAGAGGACAAGGTCAGGGTGGCCGGTGAGGGAAGGGCCGGAGGTATGGGGGAGGCAGGTTCAGTAGGGGTACAGGGTGAACTAGGGTGTTCTTGTGGAGGGGAGAAGAAGATGTCACCAGGGGGTAAGGATAGATCCATGAGGCTTAGGGGTGCGGCCGAGGTTACCCTGGTTACACCATGTAGGCGTGCCAGTGCCACGTACACTGGATCCTCGGATGTGGGGTTATCTGCACCGTGTCCCACCCTAGGTGGTGGCTCATTTAAGTCGACTACAACTGTCAAAATCTGTGGGGATGAGTGAGAGGGTGAGAGGGTCATCTTAGGCGAGGTATGGGGTGTAGGAGCCCAGAGTCCTTCTTTTTTAGATTTAGGAGAAGATGGGGAGGCTTGTTGAAAGGTTGGTGAGTCTGGAGACTCACTCCGGCGTCTCTGCCTCGTTGATTTACCCCGGGCGCGAGGTTTGGGTGTGTTCTCCGAGTGCGGTTTAGAGCGGGCTTCTTGGGGAACGGGAACTGGGATTCCCGATTCCCGAGTCCTGGAAAGTTTGTAGCTTTGAAGATGCATGGTAGGGGGGACAGGCTGTTGCCGGGTCTGACATGGGGCCCGATCGGGAAGGGGATTAGTAATCGAAGGGGGTTTGAGTGGCGGATCTGGACGGCGCGCCGAGGGAAGAGACCCCCGGCTTCACCTCCCGACTCCGCACCCTGTCTCGCGCCTCTCAGAGGCTGATGAAGTCCGCCACCCGTAGGGCCCGGACCTCCTTCTCAAACCTGAAGAAGATATATTCGCGAGACGAAGGAAGATGTGCGCCGGACAAATTTGAGCATTTAGGCCAGTTGGAACATCATTCTGGGTGGGCGATTTCCCCGCAACGTACGCACAATTGTTGTTGTTGTCGTTGGTTAGCCGATCAGCCCACCCTGATCGAGCAAGCCGGCGACACGCAGGTAACCGGTCGCCCTCTCCGGAGTGGATCAGAGGTTCAGCGCACTAGTGATGTTGTGTTGTGTTCTACGTTGTGCTAGAGTGGTACAGTCTGTCATAATGTGTTCAATTGTTTGTGGTGTGTCCTGGCACAGGTGACAGGTGTCGTCTGTGGAGTTGTCTAGTCTGTGTTTATTGTCTGTAAGATGGGGTGATGTCCACATCGGAATCGTGCTAAGTTAACTCGATCCGATCTGCTCAGGCTGGTCTCTGACCTGTCAGTGGGTGGCGGCTCCGCACCTAGGGCTGCATTCGGACCGAGTCGTGTCAGTGCTTTGTGGGTGCCAGTGTGGGTGTCAGTGCCATCCATGATGGCAAAGTTGTTGTGGTTGTCGGCATACCGAACTCACGTGCCCGAACTTATTGCATTTAAAGCAACGGGTTGGGGTCTGGAATGTATGAGCGGACCGAGAACTCGCATGACGCGCGGTCTCCTATGCCCCATACAATACGACCGGGAGGGACAAGGGTGTTGAAAGTGAGAAGGAGGCGTGGGGTGGGAGAGGAGGTGCCTCCTTGACAAGACGTGAATCGATGAACCTTAAAGATACCCTGGTGTGTGAGGTCTTAGAGTAACTCATTCTCTGGGATTAGCAATAGACGGGCAGCGTAGATAATGCCCTGACTCTGATTCAGGCGAGGATGCGGGGAAACGGTCACCGAGCATTCGAGGACCTCTGTGAGGAAGAGTAGGGCATTCGTTTCTGCAGCTGATCGCGATTTTATAAGGAGGGAACCATCCTTCTGTGGTCGGACGTCGTAACGGCTAGAGTTGCTGCACGTACAGATCGCCTGATATGTTCTTTCAGAGTTGGACGGTAGGGACCCAGAAGTAGGACGAATAACTAAAAATTTGTGGGTACTGGGTAGCGATAGGGAAGCTGTTGATTCGAGGTGGACTGGGACATCTAGCGGTCGATAGGACGGACGTGAGAGCCGACTTCTCCGTCCGCCGCGGGGCTCAGTCCGTGGAGAGGCGGGTCGCTGGCGGGTGAGTGGGCCATACGGAGAGAGCGAGAGACCTGGTTTTGGAGGGGTCTTTCGTGGAACTTATTGGCTTGCTTGTAGAAGTGTGTCCGAAGGCACGTTCGAGGTACAGGTTGGGGTCGGTAACGAGAGAGGAGAATGCGAGTGTCCCGCAGCCAGAGGAGAGGCGACCTCCTCAAGACGTGGGTCTTCCAGTGATAGACTCGCGGGGGGCCTGGTCGCCCACCACCCGAGTTCTAAGACGAGAAGTAAGGGTATTCATATGCGAATACCGTTGTAGAAAAAGGACCCAGGGGACGCGAGAAGCTGCCTACCGGTGAGAAAGGGAAGCCGAGCGCAAACCGCAGGGGCGGGGTACCTCGTCCCCAAGGGGCACACCGTCGGTTCAAGAACGGGGACACGTGATTCGAAAGTTTGCCCCCCAATCCCACCAGCCCGGACACCCAACACAGTGACGCCCTAAGGGCATCACCTGCGGAAGACAGCTCCGGAGACCCTGTAGTGCCTTGCACCACAGGATTATTTTTTATTAGTGAAAATTGCCACAAGTTGGCACAAGTGAAATATTTTAAGTCTAAATAAATAAATACAAGTTAAACATGTCCAGTGATTAATTTTAATTCTTAAGCATTCAGTGTATAGTAATTTAGTTAAAAATTAAAGTGCAATCATTAAAGAAGTTTAAAGCAAATATAAAAATATACTTTGTGCCTTTTAAACAATGTAAATTTTGGGGGGCATGGTGTGACTAGACGTGAGTTTGCTTTTAAGGATTATTTTGGCTTGTTGGTAAAATTGTGAAGTAAAAACACTTATTTGCAACGACAACACAAGGGACGCCAAGTTTCCACATTTTATATAGAATTTAAAAAAGACGGCGCCAGCAAGCAAAATTTCTTTGTGGTATGTTTCTTATTTATAATGTTTATTTTTTTTATTATTGCATATCTGTATGCAATACCGCATACTGCAGACATTAACAAGCCTTATACTGTTTGTGATTAGTACTGAAAGATTCATACTATAAATAGTACTGTAAGATTCATACAATAAATTACCACAAGTTGGCACAAGTGAAATATTTTAAGTCTAAATAAATAAATACAAGTTAAACATGTCCAGTGATTAATTTTAATTCTTAAGCATTCAGTGTATAGTAATTTAGTTAAAAATTAAAGTGCAATCATTAAAGAAGTTTAAAGCAAATATAAAAATATACTTTGTGCCTTTTAAACAATGTAAATTTTGGGGGGCAGGGGGCATGGTGTGACTAGACGTGAGTTTGCTTTTAAGGATTATTTTGGCTTGTTGGTAAAATTGTGAAGTAAAAACACTTATTTGCAACGACAACACAAGGGACGCCAAGTTTCCACATTTTATATAGAATTTAAAAAAGACGGCGCCAGCAAGCAAAATTTCTTTGTGGTATGTTTCTTATTTATGATGTTTATTTTTTTTACTATTGCATATCTATATGCAATACCGCATACTGCAGACATTAACAAGCCTTATACTGTTTGTGATTAGTACTGAAAGATTCATACTATAAATAGTACTGTAAGATTCATACAATAAATTACCTTAGGCTAAGTTAGGTCTATCTAGGCAAAAGCCAAATTGTAAATTACTCTAGCCTAGCTGAGGCCTACCGTAGCCTTTGTTTTAGATAATTAACCTCAGCTCTACTATATTGAAGAGGCATAGGCCTGCCCATTAATTTTCTTAGTATATTTTACTTTATAAGCCTATTATGTTTCATGTTATTTTCTTAGCAGATGTCCTACTAGTCATTTGTGGCCTACATACTTTTTAGTTTTCCTGTTCAACTTAACACAATCCCATAATGAGGATTAACTGTAATTCACCATCCACAGGTTACTGGGCCTATATAGCATATATATTTTAATTATCAATTTTTGCCATTATTATGTATCATTTTTTTTGTCTGGAATATTACTTACAGTATTCTTGTCTCTCTCTTTGCAGACAAGGTTGTCATTGTGGCTATTATTTACATATCATTATTATTATTAATTTACATATCATTATTATTATTATTTACATATTATTATTTACATACTATTATTTACATATTATTATTATTTACATATTATTAATATTAGTTGTATATTAGTATTATTTACATATTATTATTATTTGTTGCATATTAATATTAGTTGTATGTTAACGGTGCCATTATTTAATTTCGCATTTATATGTCAATCAAAGTTGTTACGGGTAAAAATCTCCTTTGCATTTATAAATAATTGTTGCACATAGTTTATTAATTGTTGTCAATAAAATACAAAATTCATGTTGACAATTTTTATAATCAATCCTTCCTTTTTTATTAAAATTATTTTTGCGCTGCAGTGCTGGATGCCAATCTAGTATTTGGGGGCTGGTGACCCTGGCATTTAATTAATTTATTTACGTAAAGGTCTGTAATAATAAATAAGACCATTACAACCCGTACTGGGAACCAAGGACTTTAGTGGCTCTTAGCCCTGTCGGCCCAGTAGCCTGTCCGGCATGGGTTACCCTTCAGGGTCCTAAGGCCCCGCCGACGTAGCCCACTGGGTCAGAACGTTCCCTTTGCATTGTGTAAAGGTGACAAGTTCTGGCATTCTATTCATAAGCTTTGCTATTTGTTTTTGAGGACAATCATCGTGGTGTCTACTTTTGTGAACCCTCATATATATTATATATATATATATATATATATATATATGCATTTAACTGCAATGACCACGCAGTATATAAATGAATAGAAACGACGTAAATAAGGAGCGTCTCTGCACACGGGGAAGAGAAATAACGAATAAATGAAAAATGAGGCGAACCGCCCGGGCGGTTCGCCTCATTTTTCATTTATTCGTTATTTCTCTTCCCCGTGTGCAGAGACGCTCCTTATTTACGTCGTTTCTATTCATATATATATATATATATATATATATATATATATATATATTACACACACAGGGTGTTTCATAACATGCGAGACGCACTTTCAGGATGGATTCAGGACCTGAAAACAATTAAAAAAGTTTATATAAACATATGCCCGAAATTGCTTTGTTTCCGAGTTACAGCCGTTAAGTGTTCCAGCAAGTATCCGCCTTACCTTTAAAGGAAGTGCTCAAAATGACCGCCTTACGCTTGAATACACGCCTGAACACGCCTCGTCATAGACTGCCTGACGCGTTCAAACATTCCAGGTATTGCTCGGAATTTCTGGCAGCCTTGTTCTACACGTTTGGCGAAGCATTTCAACGTTGTCAATGGGTGTCACGTAAACGATAGATTTCAGACGACCCCACAGGTAAAAATCGAGTGGATTCAGGTCCAGAGAGCGAGCAGGCCACGCAATGGGTCCTCCACGGCCTATTCATTTATCAGGGAAATGGTCATCCAAATAGTCTCTGGCTACTCGACTACAATGAGGCGGAGCGCCGTCATGCATAAACCACATACGACGTCGGACACTAAGAGAAACTTCATCTAGTAAATCGCTTAAATCATTCCTTAAAAAATTGGAATAGGATTCTCCTGTTAATCTTCTAGGCAAAACAAAAGGACCTTGTACTCTCTGAATGTGTTATGCGTAAAGTTGTTGTTCCCGTAAAATTCTCCACACAGTTGTGTATCTTACACCCTCTGCTGCTGCTATCCTTCGGGTGCTGACACCTGTTCCTCCACGCGATTCAGGACCCGCTCCTCCAACTCAACATTTCTGGCGCTGATTGATCTACCACCATCTGAAACTCACTTATTGAATGATCCTGTATTACCAAGACGCTCGTCTATTCTCTTAAAAGTCTTCTTATCTAGCAGACGGCGATTCGGAAACCTTTCCGCATACAGACGTCTTGCTGCGGCCGCATTACACTCGGCAAGTCCATACATGGGATGCATGTCTCCATTTCTCTGTTTGAATAAACCTCCATTCTCACTTCAAATGCACAGTATCACTGAATAGCACAAAAACTTTTAAGGTTTTTTTTTCACTGGACTGTACTTATTCACGATAAGAAGTTACGAATACGAACAGTGAAACACCGCGATGCACCTTTGACTGACTGATGGCTCTACACTCAACAATTGTTATTTTTTTATTTTATTGGGTTCAGAATCCCAGCTGAGCCGTGAACGGCCAAGCTCTGAAGGGCCAGTTTAACCTACAGCCCAAGTTAAGCTAGACTAAAAACTTACGGATTTGGAGGTCCTATTAGGTCCTACCTCAGGGCTGCTGACTCGATGTGGGCCTACCTTAGGCCTCAGTTGCATAAAATTAAGATAAAAACAAAAGTAGCACTATTTATGGTCTTCTTTCTAAACCTTGCAACAACAACACAACCTGCACCATTGCAGGCCTCAGTTGCATAAAATTAAGATAAAAACAAAAGGGGCATTATTTATGGTCTTCTTTCTAAACCTTGCAACAACAACACAACCTGCACCATTGCACGATGCAACAATCTTGTATCTAAACAACCAAACTGAATTGCAAGAGAGCTCTCTATGAGACCACGCCCTGTTAAGTGCCGCATTCAACAAACGAGTAGGAAGGACGCGCAGTGCCCTAAAAAAATGATGCCACAAGAGTGCCCAAACAATGATGCCACAAGAGCCCAAAAATGCTAGCTCTAAATTAAGTGAATTTTTCACTAACCTTACAATTATGAGATGGATATATACACACCTTAACTTAGTCATCATATCGCCTTGGGACAACAATGGCTCTTCCTCTTCTAGATTTTCTAACACTCCCCACCGAAGAGGCATTGTTGTCATTACCTTCTGCAAATTTAGCCAAGCCTTCTACATGAGGCTGTAACTCAAATGTTTCAATCTTGACTATCCGTGTTGTGTTTTTGCTGATTTCTAAAGCATAGAGTTTTTGTATAGGTCTCTTTAATTTTCCTCTGAAGTCTTTACCAGTGCAGACCTAACTAAATTGTCTTTACCAACAAACAACTCTTCAATTATGCCAAGCTTCCAGCATTGCCTTGGTCTTTCATCCCCAATCATTACCACTCCCACCTTGATACAATTTGCATTGGAGCCCTTTACATTGCCTGATGGGTAATAATTGAGTTCTGGCAAGTATTCTATCTGCCACCTCTTCCATAACTGATCTTGTAGCTCTTCAAGGTACTTGAACCTTCTGGTTAACTCTTCTTGAGTGCTCTGGATAGGCTGTAAATCTGGCAAACTGGGGCTTGATGTTACTCGTTTACCACAAAGAAAATGATTTGGTGTCAATGGCTCTGCATCCTGTATACTGTTATAAACAAAGGTGATAGGCCTACTGTTCACCATTGCTTCTACTTCACACAAAACAGTGCAGAATTCTTCTTTGCTCAAATGAGCATTAGCTAGAAGTTTCTTTAATGGACACTTTACACTTCTCACTAGCCTTTCCCCAAATCCTCCCCACCATGGTGCTCTCTCAACAATAAACTCCCACTGTACCCCATGGTGTAAAAAGTAGGATTGAAATCCCTCCTTTTTTAGCAAGAACCAAACTTCTTGGAGTTCCTTTGCAGCCCTTTTGAAGGTTTTTGCATTATCCGATATGATTTTATTTGGGAAACCCCTTCTGTTCACAAACCTTTTAAAGGCCAAGAAAAATACATCACTACTTAAAAGTTGCTTACCAACTCCATATGGATTGCTCTGGTGGTAGCACATGTGAAAAGACATATATAACCTTTGTTAGACTCCCCTTGCTCATACACATAGACTGGACCTGCGAAGTCTACTCCCACTACATCAAGTGGGGCAGTATAGATACACCGTTCTCTTGGAAGTGGAGCCACCTTTTCATAATAAGGCTTTGCATTCCAACGCTTGCAAACCACACAGTTATGCAAGACTTTTTTCACTACTTGTCTAATTTTGGGAAACCAAAACTGTTGTCTGATCTCTATTATCACTTCTCTAACTCCAGCATGTAACAACTTATGATGGGTATCCAGGATCAAAAGTTCTACAAAGTGCCCCCCAGAAGGTAGCAAAATTGGATGTCTTTTCTCCTCTGGAAGCCAGGAAAACTGTAGTCTACCTCCTACTCCTGATCCAAAAAACATCCAAACCCTTGAGAGCAGAATGTGTTGGTAGAACCTGTAATGGACGGCTGGTGAGCAATTCCCTCTCCACCAAATTTTTCCTTCTGCACATATACCACCTAGTATTGCCTGGCTTGCTGAATCTCCTTACTGTTCAGAATTCCTTCCCTTCTTGTTTCTCCCTTAATGTTGTTTGTAAATCTATATACCCATGCTGTCACTCTTAACAACCTTTTCAAACTGCTAATGTCCTCAAGCCTCAATATGGGGTCCTGCTGCATAACTTGACAATTGTTCACAGTGCATTTTCTCACCTCACTCACCCATGCTTCTTCAGCCTGGCATTCTCCGACAATACGCTGATTAGAAGGCCAGTTTTCACTTCCAAGTTTTAGTCACTCTGGCTCATTCCACCACAAACTTGACTGTGCAAGATCTTTCACCGAAATTCCTCGTGTTGGTAAATCAGCTGGGTTTTGGGTGTCTGGACAATGCTTCCATTGCTTTGGATCTGTGTGTGCTTGAATTTCCTCCACCCTATTGGCAACAAATGGTTTCCATTTCCTTGCCTGGCTTCTTAACCAGTGCCAAACTATAGTGGAGTCTGTCCAATAATAGCTTGGAATTTCATAAAGGGCCAAAGACTTTTGCACTGTAACCAGTGATGGGCAGTATCTAGATACATGTATCGCCGATACGTATCGATCGATACTTTTGTATCGGTATCGGTATCGCTTTAGCTACTTGACAAAAGTATCGATTTATCGGTATCGCTAAGGTCAATTTTCTTAAATGTATCGAAAAAAATCGATACTTCGATACATCGATACATTAATAGGAATTTTTAAATATTTAAATAGATGTTATAAAGTGGATGACAATAAAAGGCAAATTTAATACTAACATTGTCAAAAAGAGGGTTCAAGAAATGTTGGTTAATGCTGTTAAGAGCCTCAGCGAGCAGACCCCCCAGCAACAACTAAGTGATGCTGCATCTGACGGAAGTGCAGATGATTTCTTCTGTTATGAGTCTGCTTCCACTAATGTCTCTGCAACCCAAGATTCCACTGAGATGGAAGTTTTACAGTATCTGGGTGACGGAAGTCATTCTCTCCAATCTCTGAGGCAGTACCCAGGAATTCTACGGGTCTTCCTGAAGTATAACACACCACTACCATCCTCTGCTCCTGTAGAACGGTTGTTTAGTTTGGCTGGTCACATTCACGCTCCAAAAAGAAATAGACTGTCTGACCAGATGTTTAGCCAGCTGGTATTTTTGAAGGGTAATAGTAATTATTTTTAATTGTTAGTGTAATATTTTCAGTCATTCATGTATCCTACAAAATTAAAACATACTTTCATTAAATAAAGCAATTGTTTTTTTTTACATCTATAAAACCCATTAAAATGTCGTTGATTTTACTTACAGTGCGTACAAATTACTAGTATAAACAATAATATCTAATACCTACATATTAAATGAATAATTATAAAAATGTACCGGCGATACATGTATCGGTATCGGTATCGCTTAAGACATCTAGAAAGTATCGGCGTATCGGTATCGCCTAAGACGTTCTTCATGTATCGATGTATCGGTATCGCTTTAGCGATTTTCATGTATCGATGCCCATCACTGACTGTAACTGCAAGCCGACTAGCAATAACTGCACCATCAATTCCAACCTTGGAATAGAAAGCTTTTTCAAAGGTGCTACTCTGCTCTTTGCAGCAACCAACCTGCAACTTACTTCCTCTTTGAATGTGCCTCTTATATAAATACAAGATGCATAGGCTTCCTCACTTGCATCACAAAAGATGCGCAGTTCCAAATTGTCTGGACTATTATTCAACTCTCCAAAGTACCATCTTGGGATTTCAATGTCTCCAAGATGTGCCAATTCTTTGCACCAATATTTCCACCTTACCACCATATGATCAGGTAACTCTTGGTCCCAACCAAGTCCAATTTCCCAGAGTCTCTGAAACCAAATTTTTTACTTTATCACAAATGGAGCCAGGAATCCAAAAGGATCAAAGACCTTCGAAGCCAAACTAAGAGCTGTACGTTTTGTCCACCTTGTCTCATTCTCAGCCAGCTCTACTAAAGATTTCCAATTGAAGGTAAACAAATCCTCTCCTTGCTGCCAAACAATGCCTAGCACCTTGTGTCTATTGCCCACAACTCCTTAATACCAGAATCCTCAATACTTTCTGCTGCATCAGGTCCTACACAGGATTGACTCATAAACTCTTGTAATTGAGAATGATTGGTCTGCCATTTTCTAAGCTCCATGCCAGCCTCCCTCATTATAGCTCTAGCCTCCCTGAATATCTGTTTAGCCATTTCTGTATTATCCACGGAACACAGCAAATCATCAACATAAAAATTTTTCCTTATGTGTTCAATAGTGTTAGGATAGAATTCAGAATATTTCTTAAAATGGTACTGCATAGTAGCTGCCAACAGAAATGGACTAGAGCTGAGGCCAAACAACACTGACTTCATTCTAGGATTGTATACAAAGTTTTGTCCGATAAATAAAATTTATTCAATAAAACCAAACATAATTAATCTTCAGTGGTAGAAAGATGTTCAAAGTAATCGCCTTTATTTGTAATACATTTTTGCCATCTTCCTGGCAATTTCCTGATGCCATGTGCAAAGAATGTCCGTGGTTTAGCGGTAATCCAGGCATCTAGAACAGCGTGAATTTCTTCCGTAGATGAGAACTTCCTACCACGAATTGAAGATTTAAGTGGGGAGAAAAGGTAAAAATCAGACGGTGCGAGGTCTGGTGAATATGGGGGATGTGGCAATACTGTAAAACCGAGATCGCGCAGTTTCTGGACAGTTTTAGCAGCTGTATGAGGCTTCGCGTTATCATGGAGGTAGTGAAGATGGTGGTATCCCCCATTAACTAGTCGCCGACGTTTTTGCTGAATTGCTACCTTCAAGCGATCTAAATGCTGACAGTAAATATCAGCATTTATTGTTTGTCCACGTGGCAATACCTCCAAAAGGAGAACACCCTTGCAGTCCCAGTATACCCAGAGCAGATGTTTACGAATGGTCAACGTCCGTTGAACTTCCACATTTGGGATATCACCATCTCCTCTCCAACTCATATGGTGATAGCTGCCATCATTGTCCCAATAGATTCAAACTTCGTCCATTGTAATTAATTGTCCCAAGAAATCATTTGCAGCATATTTCTCCAACAACTCTAAACATATTCGTTCACGGTTTGCCTTTTATTCAACAGTTAAATAATGTGGAATCCATCGATTAGATAAATAACGTTTCCCCATCTGAATAAGATGCTGCTGAATTGTTCTGTTACAAACTCCCAGTTCTAATGCAATACTCCTAGTCGTAGCATACTTCTCTGTATCCAGAAAGTTTTGTATACCTGTGTTCAAATCCAGTGATGGTCGACCACAACGTGGTTTATCATCGACATTGAAATTGTTTTCCTTGAATTGAGCCACCCACCGACGACATGTACGTTCATTTGTTGTTTCAGCACCAAGTGTCGAATTTATCTCTGCTGCTATGATTGCAGGTGACATTCCACGTTTCCAGAAGAAATAAATCAGCTTACGTACGTCTCTTCGTTCAAATTCCATGCTTAAAAATAAGCAATAAATGATAAATGCAGCGAGAAATGAATGAAGAGAAAATGATGATGGCTGACGGTTGGGTAGGCTAGGCGCTATGTAGCGCCTAGCCTACGCATAGCCTACGCATAGTGTTCGAAGCACGAGAATTATATAGTAAATAAATCAACCGAATTTCAGTAGCCATATACCTCATAATTACAAGAATATCAGCGTTTATTCATCGGACAAAACTTTGTATACAATCCTTATATGCTTGAACCTTAGGTTCATTTTCCAACAAGTCTTTCGTATCCACCCATAGATACCTTATTGCATCTCTGTCCTCTGGTTTTAACTTTATCCGCATCCGCAAAAAGGCTTGCTTCACATCTGCAGTCAACGCTACTCTACCAAACCTGAATCTCAGTAACAAGGAAAATAAATCTGCATTTAAATATGGCCCAGCATCCAAACAGTCATTCAAGGACACACCACCTTTGTCCTTGGCTGAGCCATCAAAAACTACCCTCAGTTTGGTGGTAGTTTTGTCTCGCCGTACCACTGCATGGTGTGGCAGATAATGTGCCTCCTGGCTCACCAGCTCACCTTGCACCCTTTCAGCATAGCTCTTCCTTACATAGCTTAGTATGGTCTCATTGTATTCATTTAACAACTCATTTTTTCTTAGCCTGTACAATGAAGTCTCCAACCTCCTATTAGCTAGCTGAAGGTTTGAACTGGGTTTGCAAGAATCCTTCCAACAGAGGCCAACTTCATAGCAACCATCTCTAAACCCAATCCCTTTTTCAAATTGCTCTAAAACATCACTGTTCACTGTACTCGCCTGCTTCTCCTATTTGTCCTTTATGCTAATGGATTCAAGTTCGTAAAATGCTTTCAAATGCCTTTCCAAACCATGGCTGTTCTCCTCAATCTTAACAAAAAGAGCTTTAGCCTCCATTTCATTGCAATAGCTACCATGTAGCATCCAGCCTAGCTTACTTTCAATAGCTACCGGACCTCGAAATGTGCGGACAATATTACCAGTGATGAAGTTCCAATAATAGTCAGCTCCAATCAAAAGACTAATATCTTCTGTTCCTTCAAACTTATTATTGCCCAAATTAATTCCTTTAACTTACAATTCTTGGACACATGCCATATCTAAACAAGTAGTGACTGGAGCACAAAGTTCCTCAATCTCTACAGCTTGGACCTTGATAGTGGGACCTTGTGGTAACAACCCCTTAACCAGAACTTCTACCTTCTTAACTTTGGTTCGGTTTTAAACAGAACCCCCAAACCAAGAAATTCTTAAATTTTCCCTATTAAGTTCTTTAAACTTCAATTTTCTGGAAATTCTGGTCTTAATAAAGCTACACTGGCTACCACTATCAAACAACACTCTTACAGTAGCTTCTCCATCATTCCCAATTAATAATGCTGCAGCTATTTGCAATAATCCCCCTTTCCTTTTACTCCCTTTCATAGGAGTGGCATGTGCCACTGATGTCTCTACTTCTGGGGTAGGCCTACTAGGAGTGTTTTCACACAATAATGACTGATGCCGGCCATGGCATTTTTTGCACAAAATTTTAAACTTACAAAATCTTGCTCTGTGACCTCTCAAAAAACATTTAAAACATGCTGTGGACTTAGTTACCCTGTCCTTTCTCTCCTCAACAGGTAAAGCCTCAGCCACCTCACATTTATATGACTTGTGGTTGCCTTCGCAAAATATGCATTCCTTGATTCCCTTTAATTTATTCTCAGAGGATGCATGTAGAGCTGACACTGTACCTGGGCTATTCCTTTTTGTAGAAACTTTGGTGCTGTGCCTGCCTTTGTCCCCTTGTTTAACATCCCACTGTGCAAACTCAATTCCCTCTCGTCTTGCTAATTCTGTGCTTAAAAGACTTAACATCTGCTGAAGGGGGATGTACACATGTTCTGCAGTGTCCCCTACTTAATTCAAGCAAAATTGAGCTAGGCAATTTAGACTCCAGTATAGTGACCAACATTATACCATACCTTTCCATTCCTACACCCAAGTTGTCCAGGAACCTAGTTCTAACTTCAAATTCATCATATAACTGCCGTAACTCCTTGACACTATTGGGATTATTAACAGGAGGTATAGCTAAAAGTTCGCGGAGGTTAATTAAGATCTCTGGCTTACCAAACCGTTTCTTTAATATATCCCAAGCCACATTATAATTAGCCTCTGTTAATGCTAATCCTGCTATTGTCTTTGCTGCCTCCCTTTCCAAGAGGGACTGCAAATAATTAAACTTCCCCACCGCACTTAACATTTGACTAGAATGAACTGCTGATTGAAAACTCTCTGCCCATCCTTGCCATTCCTGAATACTCCCAGAAAATGTTTTGAGTACAAGCCTCGGTAATTGAACTGCAGATCTGTTAACCTTAACTTCACAAACACCATTTGTTGAGGGTTGTGTTTCATTATTAGACCTGGTCTCTAACTGTACTGAGCTGCTAACCTCTTTTGCTCTGTGGCATACTTTAATTATATCATCAATAATCTCTTCAAAGTAAATTATGTTATTTTCTATTTCATTCTCTTCTTTAAGAGCCTCAATTTTAACATTTACTTCGCTTAGAGCAACTTTTTTAGTTTCTAATATGGAAAGCTGCGCAGTCACTAAGCTTAAATCCTCTTGCTGTATGGCAGAATCTATGGTGGCAATGACCTTTGTAATTAGACCTTTGTAGGCGCTTCTCCTTTTTTTAAACTTGTTCAATTCAGCTGCACTCATCTTCAATGCAAACAACAACTGGGCTCAATGCCAAATAAGCTGAATTGGCAAAAATATTTAACCAAACTGATCAAACTCAAATTTTGCTTTTTTCAAATAAACTGAATTGCTTGGTTGGGGTACAGACTAACCACCGGTATGGAATATCAAATTTTCCACCCAAGTAACTGGCGCACTAAAGTCTGCAACCTTCTCCTACGAATAATAAACCAAAATTAACCAAACCGGTAAAAATGTATGCCCAAAACAACGACAGACGAGTGGCCAAGTTTCGCAATTGGGCGACCAAACTTTCTACCCTGGGACCTTAACTCAATTATGTTTAACCCCTCCAAGCCTAACTTGAGTTACAATTTGCACAATCAGAACTTTGCCGGAAAATAGTCACTGACTCAGTCTTGGGCTAGAATCCGGTTTCGAAGGACCATGTTATTTTTTATTTTATTGGGTTCGGAATCCCAGCTGAGCCGTGAACGGCCCGGTCCCAGACAATTGGTCCAATGACGATTGGTCCAATCAGACAATTCGACCAAGGGACCATTTTTCCAACGACGATTCGTCCAATCGGGCGTTAAATGGAATGAAGTTAAATGAAACTTAGAAAAAACTTTATTTACAGAAATTGATATAATAATTATTTGAAATTACTTTGTTTATTTATAAAGCATACTATAGCTAAAGGCTACATATTACTTTGTTTATTTATAAAACATACTATAGCTAAAAGCTACATATTAAACTAAAAGCATAAAGCATACTTATTAACTAAGAGAAAAATACATAAAAGGAGGATTAAATTAAAACTTCAGATTGTGAGCTAATGCCAGCAGGTAGTCTAAAAGCACGTATTCTTCTTTCTCATGAAACAGTTCAAATTCTGTTTTCTCGCTGTATATCCTTACGTTTTAAATTTGATTTAAATTCTCCACGAATGATACATTCTATTTCATCTTCAGTATGTTTTTGCTCTTTTTGTAGCTCGGCTATCATTTTAAAAAGTCCAACATGAGCCGACCCTACTAAAGTTTCGAAACGACGATACCATGCTTCTACCTTATTTTGAATTCTTGGTATACCTGTTCCTACTCTGTCATGTACAGACCAGAAAGATGGTAGAAAAAGTGGCGGATGTCTCATTTCTTGACCGCGTAATACTCGGCGGATTTTTTCGCGAACATAATTTTCTTCGAAATAAGCAGTTACAAGAATACCTTCTTCAGGAATTATGGGTTTAAGTTGTATCCACGCTTCTTCAATCTCGTTTGGTGGAAGAAAAGCAAGGGCCGCCATTTGCCTAATTTTTAATGAGAAGTTTTCATCGTTGGCATATAAAGATTTCAAACCAGATGAAATTACTTTTCTGCATATGCTTTGTCCAAAATGGAAGAAGCAACCCTTGTTGACCGTACCAGGAATTTCACATCTACTTGCATTTTAGCTCCTATTTCGAAGTCAGTGATTATCATCTCAGGAGCGAGGATGATTTGGTTTTCAGCAGCATAGTCAAGAAGATCGCGAAAAAATTGGATATAACATTCAGTGTTTTTTCGTGACATTAGTACATAAACCAAAGGTAAGATGCAGCTTCTTTCATGCGGCCCAACAGGAGCGTGAATTGTGTATAGCTGTGTAAAAACTGTTGGGACGGTCTTAAATGTTCCATCCATAATCCAAAAATGAGCTGATTCAAGTTTCTTTAAATTGAAAGTGGTGGTAAATATCAAGATCCTATCATTTCCAATACTTGATTCTTTAACTAAAAATATTTCTCCAGAAAGTGTGTTTCTGTATTTGTCTGGAATAGATAAGTTATCCAGATTTGTTGGTTCCAGAGGTCCTTCCTTTCGTACTCTGCTTACAATCTTCTTTAACGATTCTTTCTTCCCAATATATGGTACGATTGATGAATCGACTTGACTAACTACCCCTTGAATGATTTGAGGTTTTTCACTAGTGTCCTTGGCTTTTTGTTTAATTTCATTATGGCATTTCACTACATGAACACGACTAGCCTCAGAGGATCCACAAGTATGTTCACTTTCACTTTTTAAGTAATGACAGTTTTCTTCGAGATTTGTAATTGCAGTACCTTTACACGCTCTATTTTCACATCTCCAATAATATGTTTTTTTTCCACTCGTCTTTTGAACTTTTTTTCAGCGCAGTGTAAACAAATAGCCACTCACTGCAAGCTTTTCCTTTCCTCTTTCGGATAACACTATTTCGCACACACGCCGCTCCATGGGTTTCACAAAAGCAGTTCTAAAGGGAAAAGAGATGTGAATCTTATGAAATCTAACACAGTAATGTTGTAAGTCGAACCCCAACATTTCCACGTAAACTATTGGTTTTAAGCTATACTCATCGTTGTATATGCTACCAGTTGGACCAATCGGTATTGGACCAATCGGTATTGGACCAATCGTCATTAGACCAATCGTACCCAACCCGAACGGCCAAGCTCTGAAGGGCCAGTTCAACCTACAGCCCAAGTTAAGCTAGACTAAAAACTTACGGATTTGGAGGTCCTATTAGCTCCTACCTCAGGGTTGCTGACTCGATGTGGGCCTACCTTAGGCCTCAGTTGCATAAAATTAAGATAAAAACAAAAGGGGCACTATTTATGGACTTCTTTCTAAACCTTGCAACAACAACACAACCTGCATCATTGCACGATGCAACAATCTTGTATCTAAACAACCAAACTGAATTGCAAGCGAGCTCTCTATAAGATCATGCCCTGTTAAGTGCCACATTCAGCAAACGAGTAGGAAGGACGCGCAGTGCTCCAAAAAAATGATGCCACAAGAGCCCAAAAATGCTAGCTCTAAATTAAGTGAATTTTTCATTAACCTTACAATTATGAGATGGATATACTGTATGTACACCTTAACTTAATATATGCAAGCAATGCTGCATCAATCAGCTTAGTCATCATATCGCCTTGGGACAACAATGGCTATTCCTCTTCTAGATTTTCTAACAACAATATTGAAGCATGTTATAGTGTACGAAATATTACAATCGGAAAGGCCACACATGAAATAAGTCTCATGCACACTCACAAACATTGTCGGCAAGCAGTATTTGTAAAGAGTTTATGGAAAGAATTGCTGGAACACAAAACGGGCTGTAACTCAGAAACAAAGAGATTTCGGGCATATGTTTATATAAACTTTTTTCATTGTTTTCAGGCCCTGAATCCATCCTGAAAGTGCGTCCCACATGTTATGAAACACCATATACATATACACATACATATATATATACACACACATATATATATATATATACATATACACATACATATACATACATATACACATACATACACACATAGATACATATACACACATACATACACATATATATATACACACACACATATATATATATATATATATATAATATATATATATATATATATATATATATATATATATATATGGGAATGAACTCAGAATGGTTCCCTGAGTTTTTTATGATACAAACAGACCGTGCATGGAACAAGGAACTCTTCTGGGATAATTAAATCCACTATAGTCCGAATAAGTAATGGTAAATGACAAATACCATAGTTTTTCTTTTTCATGATGCAAGCCCGACGTGGGCAACGGGTCTCTCGCAAAGAGGTCCCATAAATATAGCTTCCTTCACCAGCTATCTGCAAACCCTAGATCCATGTCCCAAAGCTGGATCCTGTCTGCTTTGCAGATAGCTGGTGAGGGAAGCTATATTTATGGGACCTCTTTGCGAGAGACTCGTTGCCCACGTCGGGCTTGCATCATGAAAAAGAAAAACTATGGTATTTGTCATTAACATTACTTATTCGGACTATAGTGGATTTAATTATCCCAGAAGAGTTCCTTGTTCCATGCACGGTCTGTGTGTATCATAAAAAACTCAGGGAACCATTCTGAGTTCATTCCCATCATGAAACGGACATGTTATGTGCAGTGGTGTAGTGCTGTGGGAACGCGTGGGAACGGCGTTCCCTTACTTTTTTTTGGTAGACGGAACGGCGTTCCCTCACTATTTCAAATAAATCCGAACTTACAAATCTCTAACGTCATGAAATTTTAATTCCCACCCCTAGAAGAAATATGAGAAAGAATCATTAACTGCTTCATTTCTTTTAGCTTCGACTGAGGCAATGCTAGCCTATAAAGATCTGGTGAAACAGTCACCACGGCGTACCAGTTGTTAACTTTTTTTTAGTTAATCATTCCAGTTGTTAGCTATTTTTATTGATCGTACTGGCTGTCGTATATCTAATGACACTGGAAATACTGCATCTTCAACATTGGAATATATCCTAATATCCAGTGCATATGACCTCAAAATATCCCTGAAATTGGTCAGATTTCAAAAGATTTCCCGGGGGGCTTACAGTGCCCCCGGACCCCCAGCTGTATGGGCTCGCCGCGCTCGCCATTGTCCCCCCCGCATCTGAGTAACACTTTCAAAATGCGTTCCCTCACTTCTTTATTTAACACTACACCACTGGTTATGTGCCTTGAAAAGTGGACGCTCAATTCTGCCAGTTGAGGTTTAAGTTTTGGTTTTGGCTAAAAATATAATAGTTACCCCTTTTTCTTTGATTTATTCAATCCGACGTGAATGCAACGAGTATTTTACTTATATTGAGGTTCTAAATGTAGTGGGGCTAGGCTGCTTTAAACCCTGGATCCATGTCCCAAAGCTGAATCCTGTTTGCTTTGCAGATAGCTGGTGAGGGAAGCTATATTTATGGGACCTCTTTGCGAGAGACCCGTTGCCCACGTCGGGCTTGCATCATGAAAAAGAAAAACTATGGTATTTGTCATTTACCATTACTTATTCGGACTATAGTGGATTTAATTATACCAGAAGAGTTCCTTGTTCCATGCACGGTCTGTGTGTATCATATATATATATATATATATATATATATATATATATATATATATATATGCACATACATATACATATATATACACACACACACACACACACACACACACACATATATATATATAATATATATATATATATATGTTAACCCCTCCGTCTATGGCCTGGGTTGGTTCGAAGTCGACGGGGGTTCTGGTTACGAGACAGCAACGGATCTGTTACTTGCAGTAGTTTCTTCTATACTACCCTCCGAATTCTTCTTTAGTGGCTCGGAGGATTCTGACTGGCTTATTAAATTCTCTGAGGGTTCCCTCCGATTCTTCTTGTAATGTATCGGGAGATTTTAATGACTAAGTTTTCTGAAGAGAGCACGGCTCGAAGGAGAAGATAAAGGCTTTTTCTTTACTGTAATTTACTGCTAAAATGTTACAGGTAATGCTCAGCCTCGTAGTTTGAACCAGAATAAACATGGAAGAAATTATCGGGGTTTATATACCCCGATTCTACTAACATCATCATTATTAAATGTTGAAGAGGCTGCATTATTTTTGCACAATATTTGAAAATAAAGTAAATCTTTTAGCTGTGGTAATGTTTAAACGAATAAACAAGATATTTGAAGATGAAGCCATATTTTTATCTTAAACCGCGTATTTTCAGATCTGATGTTATCATGATCTGCCAAGTTAACTAAAAGTGGAAATTGAACTATGCATCTTTACACTAAAATATGCATATGAGTAAAAATTAAAGGTTTAAGATTTACAATTAAATGCTTAGGCAAGATATGACTTCATCTTTTATAACGAAGAGAGAATGTATACAATTTATGAACATTGCAAAAAGTTCCTCAGGATTCATTATTAAGTTAAATCTAAAAATGATTAAGAAATTTTAAAAAGAGCAAGTCACCAATTATTTGGCAAAGTAGAAAGCACATCAAAATTTATCCCAACGGAAAAATAATAATAAAAAAGATAACTATCGCCGAGTATACATTCCTAAATGGCGACATAATTTTGGTTTCTCATGTAAAAATGAACAGTCAAACATAAAAACCATACAAACATAAGTACTGTATGAAGACAATGAATATAAGGATCCATATAAGGATTATATAAGAATTATTCATTGTTCATTTTTACAGGGCTCTTCCCTCTAAAATGATATTAACACAGCAATACAATACAATACAATTTGAGAAAATACAAGATAACATCCTAACGAATTCAAATTAGATGATGACGAATTTTTCTTTACAATACAAATTTTTTACAGAACAAGTGAGTTCGGGTGGTTGATTTACAATGCACAGTAATCAAATCTTTAACATGACACTTGCTTAGAGTTATTATAAAATATAAAAAATTCAAAGATTAATACAGTACTTTGATTTTATGCAAACAGATTAAGAAGATTAATACGTTAATTTAGATAAACAATTAAATTAGACAACAATGATATTGTTAAATTTTTTTACAAAATTTTATTTTTCTGTGGAAAAAATACATACATAATGAATAGTAGGTAAAAGGGAAAAATATAAATTTTAAAGTTCAGGAATTTTTCAAGGTTACTATGATAGTACAATCTAATTTTATTGACTATTGTAGGTAAAAATCGAATTATGTAATGGATGATGTATAGACCTGTGGTCAAGTGTGTATTTTATAATTTTGAGGGACAGATTGGCTTAGAGGGTTGTTAAATTAACTGAATAAATGCATGAGCAAGATATATATAGTAAGCAAAAATGATTAAGATTAAATAGCATAGTTAGCACTTACACGCAATTAAATAAAGTTTATCGTGATACCCAATGATTTTAGAATAAAGTTTGTGTATATAGTATATATACAGGGTGTACATAAAGTCAGGATCTATTTTTGTGAAATAATTATTTTTTTCTATTTTTCTTTTCAGATGCCCTTAGAATGAATACAGAAGAGCGTGTGGCAATAGTAATTTGGCGAATCGAGGGAAAGAAATACAATGACATCAGAGAGAAGTTTAGAAGGAGATTTCATAAGCCGGGGCCAATAGACAAGACAATACGAAAATTGGTGAACAAATTTAAACGAACGGGATCTGTAAATGATGAAGCAAGATCAGGACGACCGTGTATGTCAGATCTTACCGTGAATGCAGTACGCGGAATTATCACTGAGGAGCCACGTACGTCCGTTCGTGCTGCATCACACAGACTCGGCCTCCCGACGTCATCTGTGCACAAAATTCTGAAAGTTAATTTGCAGAAGAAAAGCTATCATTTGCAGGTTTTACATGATTTACATGAGGAAGATTTCCCTCGACGAAGTGCTGTGTGTGCTGATCTCGTAGAACAAATCTGGAGTGATAATTTAATGGACAACATTCTCTTAGTGATGAAGCCACTTTCCATACGTGTGGAAAAGTAAATCGCCATAACTGTCGAATTTGGGCAGATGAAAGACCGAATGATTTCGTCCAAAATTGGGAAAGAGACTCGCCTAAAGTTAATGTCTGGATGGGTTTAACAAAATCTAAGGTTTATGGTCCTTTTTTCTTTGCTGAAGCTACAGTTACGAGGCTTATTTATCTGGACATGTTGCAGTGCAGCAATTCCTTGAACCTCAGCTGATTGGGGATAGGATTGTTAGTACCGTCGTCTATCAACATGATGGTGCTCCTTGTCACTATGCCAAAATTGTTCAGGATTATCTAAATGGACGTTTTCCAAATCGCTGGATCGGACGCGGAAGCAACAGACCTTGGCCAGCGAGATCACCAGATTTAACCCCTTTAGATTTCTTTGCATGGGGCTTTATCAAATCGCATGTCTATCAGACGAAGATTACGAGTCTTGAAAACTTACGTGCACGTATACGAACTGCTGCAGATAACATAACCCCGCAAATGCTCCAGAATGTGTTTAGAAATGCTGCGGAACGATTTGAGCTGTGCAGGGATACTGATGGGCGTCACGTCGAATCCTACTCTTAATTATTTAATAAATGTTACCACTTTATCATTTTATGATTGAATTCCATATAATTTCCAAGTGCTTCACAAAAAATAGATCCTGACTTTATGTACACCCTGTATAGTGTGCATACGTGCGTGTGTATGTGTAGGGATTCGGAAGGTTTTTGAATTAACAAAGTTTAAAAATAGTGTATAATAATTTAAAATGGGAGTAGGGTTATAAAATCTTTTAAGTTTAAGTCAATTATTATTATTATTATTATTATTATTATTATTATTAGTATAAAATCCTTTAAGTTCAAGGTCGATTATTATTAAATTCTAATACAGGTAGCATTAATGGCAATGCATGCGTATGAGTTTCAATGTAAAAGTTTCTTGAGGTACGGAAGGAAAATGAATTCGAGTGTATCAAAAGTAACAAAATTCAATTGGGATTATAGATTTTACGTAATTAAATCAGTTACACGTATTAAGGTAATTAAAAAAACGCACTTAGAGGATCTTACAAGTAATGAAAGTAAATCTCACCGTATTAAAATTGAATTTCGACACACAATTAAATTCGACTACTAACATTCATAGCCATATAGTAGTGTGTCAAATTGACTACAATTTTTCGTTTGATACCTTAACTAGATGGTATAATAATAATTTAACGACAATTACTCAATATTAATTGAATAAAGAAAATGAAGAATACAAATTAAAAATAGAAATTAATTATGCATTTTAATGAACCGAACATGGGGTTATAGGTTCCATATAGTACTCTTAAACGGAGGGACGGCATGTTCCTTAGCATAGTAATTTAAAAAGGAAGTCACTGGGACATGATCGATTAATTATTACACTATTACTGTCATCATATAATCACAATAATTATAAAAATCGTTACAAACATTTGTAAAAACGCTTTTGGTTAGAAATAATAAAATATATAATTTTACCTATATATTTATATACGCAACAACTGCATGCAAAAAGGAGACAAATCGATCAATTTCCTTCTTACAACAAAAAAAAAAGGTTGAACTAAAGACAAACCGGTCAATTCAGGTTGAATTTAATTTTCTCTTATAACAAAAATAAAAGTTGAATTAAATTCTCTTAAATTCCATTCTCTTTAGCTAAATTCTCTTAAATTCCATTCTCTTAAGCTAAATTCTCTTAAACAACAAAAAAGTTGAATTCAATTGACTGCATTGAAATGACTTGGGACTTGAAAACTGACTTTGGACTTGAAAACTGACTTTGGACTTGAAAACTAACTTCAAATAAAACAAACTTACTTCAAAACTGACTGAAACTGACTTCAAAACTGACTGAAACTTCGAAACTACTTGAAACTGATTAACTTGAAACTGATTAACTTGAATCTGACTAACTTGAATCTGACTAACTTGGAACTGATTACAACTGTTTTGGGACTGACTACAACTGTCTTGGGACTGACTACAACTGTCTTGGGACTGACTACAACTGACTACAACAGTCTTGGGACTGACTACAACTGTCTTGGGACTGACTACAACTGACTACAACTGTCTTGGGACTGACTACAACTTTCTTGGGAGTGACTACAACTTTCTTGAAACTGACTACAACTAATTTCGAACTGAAACTGACTTGCAACTGACTACAACTTACAACTGACTTGCAACTGACTACAACTTCTTGAAACTGACTGACTGACTGACTGACTGACTTGAACTGACTTAAACTGACTTACTGACTTGAACTGCTATCAAGGATTTCTATAAATCTCTGGGGCGGTTGTCCCTCTGGATGCAACCTACTGACTTGAACTGCTATCAAGTATTTCTATAAATCTCTGGGGCGGTCGTCCCTCTGGATGTAACCTACTGACTTGAATTGACTGAAACTGACTGAAACTGAAACTGACTCGAACTGCTATCAGTGGAGTCTACTGAAACTGAAACTGACTTGCACTTGAACTGCTATCAAGTGGAGACTATTAATCTCTGGGGTTTGGTTGTCCCTCTTGGATACAACTAACTGAAACTGTCTGAAAACTGATTTGCAACTTATTTGCAACTAAAACTGACTTGAAACTGATTTGCAACGGATTTGCAACTAAAACTGACTCGAAACTACTTCAAGTATCTCTATAACTCTATAAACTCTATAAACTCTCTCTTTCTTAATTTGCAAGTCAATTCAATTCAATAATTTGAAAAAAATTGTAAAAAAAATACGAAATGTAAATACATTTCACTCGAATGTACGCGAAGGTAGAGTAATATTATGTTTGGTACATAAAATAAAATTATTCTATACTAACTATAATAGTGAAAATAACTCTCTGAAAATAACTGTGACATTTAACTCTGTGACAATAAGCTTCTGTGAAAATAACTGTTTCAAAAAAAATGTATCACTGGTGTCTGAAATGTTCACTGTGTTTCTTGTTAATTCTGACTTAATACTAGTTAACTGTTAATAATGCTGTCTTCTCAACTGTTTACAAATTACTTAAAAAAAAAAAACTGTACTTAACAAAATTTCTACGGCGAAATCCTTAGAGACGTGTCCTGAAGACGTGTCTTGCTGGCTACTTTTTCTAGATGAGACGAGACGTAAATAACTTGGAGTCGTTACACACCGGTTCAAGGATGGATGTGACGAACTGGAAGTCGTGACACGCCGGCCAAATAGTGGGTCTTATTACCTCGGTAGTAGGGTCGCCATAATGTTTATCCTGATGCAGGGTAATTTCTATCCTGGCCAAAGGGTGGCCACTTGTTAAAATCCTGGCTATAGGGCCGCCACTTATTAATTCTTCTCTTTCTATAGTCTTGGGTTGTCTCGAAGGTTCTGGTTAGGAGGCAGCAACGGATCTGTTACTTGCAGTAGTTTCTTCTATACTACCCTCCGAATTCTTCTTTAGTGGCTCGGAGGATTCTGAGAGGTTTATTAAATTCTCTGAGGGTTCCCCCGATTCTTCTTGTAACGTATCGGGAGATTTTAATGACTAAGTTTTCTGAAGTGAGCACGGCTCGAAGGAGACGATAAAGACTTTTTCTTTACTGTGTTTTTTACTGGTGTTAATTACGTAATTATCCCGCTTAGTGCCTGTCACGCAGAAGAAATTGTCGTACGCATGACGCATTTTATTGTCAATTCAATTTTCCTTGTTTTTTATATTTTTTTTATTATGTGAAAAAAAATTATATTTGTATTATGAATTTTGTCTTTTATGATAAATACAATAAAAACCAAAATTGTCTCGCGAGCCGCAGTTAACCTCGAGAACCGCATGCGGCTCGCGAGACGGGGTTTGCCCACCGTTGTATATATATATATATATATATATATATATATATATATATATATATATATTACTTTTGTTACTTTTGTTGAGTTTGAACGACGGTTCAGGATCGACCTGCGGTCGACCCCTCTGCAGCATCCCGCCTCATTTGCGGGACTTGGTGAATGAGGGAATTGCTCTCTGATCTTCTCCTGCCCTCGTAGCCAGCCACGCATGGCTGGTCAGAGACTTTGCACAAGAATCTGTCCAGCTGGTTCTTGAAGTTATTCAGGTTGGTGTGCTGGAGATTCCTCACTTCTTTTGGAAGGACATTGAAAAGCTTTGGGCCCCATATTCTGAAGGTATTTTCCATCCTCGTTTTCATGGCTCCTTGTCCCACCGCAGCTGGGACCGTACAAAATCTGTCTCTTCTCTCATTCCAGTTTGTTTCTATTTCATTTCTGAGGTTAGGGACAGAGCCCTCAAATATTTTCCATATGTATATTATTGTGTACCGCTCGCGCCTTCTTTCAAGAGAGTAGAGTTCCATGGATTGTAGTCGAGACCAGTAGTCTTCACCTTCCGTTTCCTCTATCTTAGACGTAAAAGACCTTTGTATAGCTTCAATGCTCGCAATGTCACTTTTTCTGTGAGGGCTTGTGAGTACTGAGCAATACTCAATTATTGGTAGGACTAGACTCTTCCATAATTTGAGCATGATGCTTGCTTTTCTGCTGCAGAAGCTCCTCCAGATGATTCCCATTATTTTTCTAGCCGTTGTGATTTTGATTTTATACTGCTTTCTGAATTCTGCATCCGACGACATTATTACTCCAAGATCCCTTACTTGTGGATTTGGCGTTATCTGTTTGGCTTGTGAAGTTTTGTACCCTTTTTTCTGTAGCTCTTTGTTATTACCATATCTTAGAAGTTGGAATTTTTCTTCGTTGAACTTCATATTGTTGTCTTCTGCCCACTGGAATAATGTTTTAATATCATTTTGTAATTTTCTTATGTCATCTTCGTTCAATATTTCCTTACATATCTTTGTGTCATCTGCGAAGCATGATACAATAATGTCCTGAATATCTGCATCAATAACTGCCATCATTATTATGAACAGCAAGGGAGCTAATACTGTCCCTTGTGGGACAGAGCTCACGACTTCCGAGACTTCTGATTTAACTCCGTTTACCACCACTCTTTGCGTTCTTTGCGTCAAGAAATTAAATATCCACCTTCCTAGCTTTCCACTAATTCCTGTATCCTTAAGTTTGTATGCTATGATTCCATGGTCACATTTATCGAAGGCTTTAGCAAAGTCAGTATATATTACATCAATGTTTTGTCCTCGACGCAATGTTCCTAATATTTTCTCCTGGTGGTCTAGTAACTGTGAGAGGCATGATCTACCCGCCCTGAAGCCATGTTGATTTGGGTTGCATAAATCTTTTTCTTGAAGGTAGTAGGTAGTTTTGCCTCTAATTATGCGTTCAAAACACTTTATAAGGTGTGAGGTGAGAGCCACTGGCCGATAATTTTTGGGCATTGCTCTGTTACCACCTTTAAATAGGGGGGCAATGTTCGCGTTCTTTAAGGGGAGTGGAATTTGTCCTGTGTCGAGTGATTTCCTCCATAGTTAGTATAGCGGTTTTGCAAAACTCTTTTTGCATTTCTTCAGAAATGTGGCACTCCATGTGTCTGGCCCTGGCGCTGAATTGTCTCGCATCTGCGATAAGGCCGTAATTACATCTCCTTCCGTGAACTCGAAGTCCATTAATAGGTTTGTGCCGGGATTTGTTCTTGGTTCACCTGTATCAATGTCGAAAAACTCGTCTGGGTTTTCCACTTCCATCTCGGACTTAGGGGTGCTAAACACAGATTTAAATTGTTCCCTAAGCAATTCACTTATTTCTTTCGGGTCATTTGTGTATTCGGCCTCCCCGTCTATCAAACGGTCCAATACTCTCCTTACACTGCATTTTCCTTTTCGCAAACGTGTAGAAGTATTTTGGGTTATTTTTTATGTTTTCTGCTAACTTGTTTTCCTCCTCGTTTGTCTTATGTATGAATGTTTGCTTTAGGTCCATTTCTATTTCGCCAAGTTTCCTCTCTAATTTGAGTCTCTTTGCATCAGTTCTGCATCTGTGGAGATGTTTTACGGTTTGTCTTCGTTGTCTGAATAGAGTCCTGATTTTCCTCTCGAGCTTGCTACGTTTTCTTTCTTGTCTCTCTGGAATATGTTTCAGTATTATAGGTTTGGTTTCCGTCTCTATTATACATAGTATTTCTTGTGGAGTCTTCTCGTGTAATAGCAATTCCCAATTTACCTCCTTTAAATCTTTATTTACGTTTTCCCAATTTACTTTCTTTGAATTTATGTTTAAGCCTTCAAATATTCCATCTGCCTCTCTAGGATGCGTTTTCGGACCTCTGGGTGCTAACTTCAATAGTATATCGATGAGGTTATGGTCGGAGAACTGTGCGCGCGTTACTTTTTTATTTATTATTATCTCGTTGTTATTTTTCCAGATTAAATCCAAAACGTTCTCCTTTCTCGTGGCTTCACCGATTTCCTGAGTAAGGGCGTAATGTTCCATAATATCTAACAGCATTGTTGCTTGGGTTCTGTCTTCTTTAGTAATGTTGCCATGAAACTTCTCAACATATATAACTTCGTCATTTTTCTTCCATGATATGAATGGGAAATTAAAATCTCCGAAAATTAGAATATTTGTTGCTGGAGTTTCAAGTAATTTTAATGTTTTCTATTTCATTTGTAGCAAATTGGAATTCACTTTTTGTGGTGTTTGGTGGTCTGTAGATGTTCATAATGGTTAGGTTCAGTTCTTTTACTTCTAATATAATAACTTCAACTGTGCTGTTTGATTTCTTTACCCTCACTTCACATGTGTATGTGTTTTTCACGTAGGTACAATACCCTCCTCCTTGTCTAGCCACTCTATCTGCTCTGTATATGTTGTAGTCCAGCAATGCTATTTCAGTATTCTCGATGCAGTTTTCACAGCCTTTTTCGCACTTATGTAAGTGTGTTTCCGTTAGGCACAGGGCCGCCGCTTCCATTAGGCGAGGTTAGTAAATGCTAAGGGCGCCAAAGATCTGGGGGGCGCCAGCGCCTCCCGCCCTGTGCACGTCTGATAGTATTGTGTAAGAACAACATGAAAAAAATAATGAAGGAATGAGAAGCATAGACAAATGATGAAAGGTTGTGCGACGTATGTACACCAGTTTAGCTTGACTGATATTTACATAATTAACTTATTCATCTTATTGGGTCATTATGGAACTTTCACTATCACGACCTTTAACCCTTTAGGGACGGGAGTCGTAAATAAGCGATTTAAAAATGTTGCGCGCACAGACGGGAGTCGTCAATAAGCGACTCCGCTTATTTACGGCTTAATATGAGTTCCGGGAGTCGTCAATAAACGAATAACTGTTTTTATGTGACATATGCCCTTCTTGCTTGGAAAAAACAGTAGATATGTCCTTTTTGCACGCATATTTTAGCACTTTTGAGCGTTCTGATTTGTTACTACATATGCCTCGCTTTACTCGCTGTTTTGATTGGTCATGACACTTTCTTGAACTGTGAAATGATTTTATAATTTTATAATAAATGTATGTATTAGCAAATTAAAATAGATCAGTGTAAGGCAAATAGTTTCTTCAATATGGTACCTTGATTACATTGTGGGCAAACCCAATCGTGAAGTGGAAGGCGGGTGGGGACGCCAGCTGCAGTCCTGCTAAGGGCGCCAAATAGGCTGGCGCCGGACCTGGTTAGGCATATGATATCTATGCTGGTTTCCGTAGCTAAATTTTGCAGGTATTGTAATTTGCAGTCTGCATGATCCGTATAGAGGCCTTGTATATTTGTGTATAACACATTTACCGAGTTTCTAATCTTCGTGTTCGATTTTCCTAAATGATGGTCGTTTCCTGGTCGATGTCGGTTCCTGTTTGGAGTTATTGGTTGGGCAGCTGCATTTGGGAGTATTGGGGTTTCGGCCCGTGATACCACTCTCGTTGTTGTATTATTGGTGGGTGGTGTTGAATAGGAGGGTGATGTGCGTAATGTTGTGGTGCATATGTTTGCGGCGTTCTGTCTCTCCTTGTTAGCAGGGCAAGCTGAGCTTGTATTGCCCTCATTTCTTCTAAAAAATATATTTCATTACTCTTGCTATTTCTTCTATGTCGAATATGATCCGTTCTTTCCCGTTCTCTTCTTTGCGTACCCTTTATGTGAAAAAGCGGGCAATCTATGTTCAGGCATTTTTTCTCAGTAATTGACTGTCTGCACATACGAGGGTGAAAAAAGTTGCAGTTTGGTCCGTACCTGCACTTCCCATTCCTCATCATATAGAAGCATTTTGTAGGGTGATTGTATATGCAGTTTGAGCCATATTTGCACGCACCCATTTTATAATATTCGCATATGGCCCGTCGTTTAAATTTTTTCTGAGTCTTATGTGATTCGATTTCCTTCTTCTGCTTCGCCACCACTTCTTCCCTACTCAGTGGGGTTGTTTTCTTCGGCGTGTATTTCGTATCTCCTTCTTCTGCCGTGGGTACCTCTTTTTCTAAGGCTGCTTTCGCCCCTCCCTGTGGTGTGTTTTCTTTTTCCTTCTCGGTTGTGCAGGCGTTTTCTGCTTCCTGTTTTTCTGTCGGTAAAACTGCTGTACTTGATTCTTCTATTTCAACATTTTGTGTTCCCCTCTGTACTAATTTTCTATTGTTTTCCATGCACTTGACGCATAAGGAACCACAAAGGCCTATGATTTTGTTATTTATTCTATTCACCATTTTCCTGTCTTTTCTATCTAAATTCATGCATTAGTAGTGCTTAAAGGTATTGAACAGAATGCAGTTTAAGCCCGAGGTCTGGTCTGCTTCATTTTTGCAATCGCAAAGTTGATATGCCGCACATTCCATTACACATAATCCGGCTTTATTCAATTTTCTAACTTTCCCGCAATTTACACATTTCTTCGTGTTTTGCCATTTTCTCCTTTATTTTCCTCTTCTTTTCGCTTCTCAAATTTCTCTCGATAACTCGACCTTCGTTTTATGGCACTGACCTTTTTCCTTCTTAGGCCTAGTGTACAATCTCAGAGCTGTTTTTCCGTTCGAAGTGTTTGAAATTTATGTTTCAATTTCATGTTTTTTTCTTTGTGAAAGCTATATGCCACCAGCTTTCACTTAATAATTTATTATCGCGATTTCACAGGTATTTAATACACACACACTGGTATAAGATAGAATTTACCGCTGAACTTATAAACACTAGTTATTTCGATATTACACAGAGCGGAAACAAAAACGTCCGTACACCACGAGGTAGAAAACACACACACACACACACACACACACACACACACATATAATATATATATATATATATATATATATATATGAAAATTATTTCACGAAGGTAACACGTGAAAAATATTTATGATGAATAAAACCACGAAGGAAAGGAAACACAAAATGGTGCTCAAGCGCTTTCGTCTAATGTGTTAGACGAAAGTCTAACACATCCTGAGGATGTCATTAGACGAAAGCGCTTGAGCACCATTTTGTGTTTCCTTTCCTTCGTGGTTTTATTCATCATATATATATATATATATATATATATATATATATATATATATATATATATATATATATATATATATTAGTGGTGGACCGGATATCCGCATTATTTTTAACATCCGCATCCGCACTTCTGACTGCGGATGTTACGCGGATATTACCTCTAATAAATTATGCAATTTACAATTAAATTAGCTTATAAAGTAGCTTATAAGGCCCAGTCATGCACATTTCATGTAAAGTATTAATAATTATTAATGAACAAACAAATATATAAACCTCAAAATATAAATAGCTGGTAACACAGAAAATTGAATGAAACTTGTTTCATTGAATTTTCTGTGGCTGAAACTCTTGACTCTTGAGAAAGTTATTATTTTTATCATAATGAAAACATTAATATTAATTTTAATTCTTATGCATTGCCTGCCATAATAGTAATATCACGAAATTTGAAAAATTGTCATATATTCATAATTCTATATTATATTGATAGATTAACTAAATATCCGCATCCGCATCCGCGGATATTAAATTAAAGATCTGCATCCGCAGATGTTGAAAAACTGACATCCGGTGCACCACTAATATATATATATATATATTATATATATATATATATATGATGAATAAAACCACGAAGGGAAAAGAACACAAAGTGGTGCTCAAACGCTTTCGTCTAATGACATCCTCAGGAACACTGGAGTGAAAAGATAGTTCAAGACTATATATAGGTTACATATATAGGTTATATATATAGTGAGTGTAGAAATAAAAATTGTGGGAGGAGCAAACGTATCTGTACGGAAAACTAACGAAAGTTTACAGTCAATTTAATAGATGATGCGAAAATGATATATATGTCACAAAGAAATAAAATAAAGAAATAAACCTAAAAAATAAATTGAAAAATAAATTGTAAGAGAAGCATCCAAATTTATAAGGGAAAAAATTATCAAAGGTTTTTATAGTTATTGTCTGAATCATACGTAGGTCACAAAAGAATAAAAAAAATACAAATAAATATAAATTGGAAAACAAAATGATGTTTAAATGATATATAATGAAATATAAGAATATATACGACATATATAAGATATATACACCACATATAAGAGAAATATAAGCAATAGCTATATAAGAAATATATATATATATATATATACAGGGGAAGAATTACCAAAGGTTTATATAGTTATTGTCTGAATGATACATAGGTCACAAAAGAATAAAGAAATAAAAATAAATATAAATTGGAAAAAATTACAAATGATGCCTCAATGATATATAAAAAATATAAGAAATACATACATATACACATGTACACACACACATATATATATATATATATATATATATATATATATATATATATATATATATATATATATATACTGTATATAAGAAATACACATACAACAATAAATTGAAAAATAAAAATTGTAAGAGAAGCATACAAATTTATAAGGAAAAAACAAAAAACAACTTTTACCAAAGGTTTAGCAACCTGCCCTTCTTGTTTAAATCCATTCTGAAGGAATTCAGAGTAACGGGATCGAGTTGAAACAGACCTTTACTCATGTTAAAGTTATTTGTAAGTTGAATTATAGCAGACTCAAGAATATTTCTATTAACAATGTTCCTAGAGTGAAACAAAACTGAAGCATTATTCCAATCAATACAATGGGATAACTCTGACAAATGGGCAAAAAGAGCACTGGACAACTGTCCCGTTCGAACGGAATATTGATGCTGTTTTACACGCGTTTGCAAAACCTTTCCCGTCTGACCTATGTAACAGGAATCACATTGTTTACACCCAATTTTATAGATAATGCCTAAATTATTGGCAGGGCTATTTTTTACTGATATTTTTCACAATATTGTTATATGAAAAAACTATATTGATATCCAAAAGTTTAAGTACATTAGCAATGCCTAAGAAGCCCGGGAAAAATGGAAGTACTAAAATATCCTTTGACAAGGTGCGAGTGTTATTATTCACACGATAGAAGGTTCGTTTAACTTTATTAAGACAAGATTTCATGAATGCAGATGGGTAACACAGCTCACTTCCAATACCGTTGATATTTTCCAATTCGGCATCGATGTATTCCGGACTGGCGATCCTAAGAGCGCGGAGAAACATTGAGGAAAATATGGCCTTCTTAATAGGGGTGTCATGTCCAGAATAAAAGTATATATATATATATATATATATATATACATTTTGACTGCAAACAACACACAGTATAATTAATGTAAAGGACGACGCTTGTGTAGAAGAACGTTCCCCACAAGATGAGGAGGGAGAACGAACAAATGAAAAATGAGGTAACCACCCGGGAATCGAACCCGGGATCTTCCGATTGCCGGTCAGATATGCTATCCACTACACCATGGGCCTCAATTAATCAGAAGTCGTAATTCTCCTACATACGAGCAGAAACCAATGCCCTGCGGAACGTTCTTCTACACAAACGTCGTTCTTTACATTAATTATACTGTGTTGTTTGCAGTTAAAATGTATATATATATGTACGGCATGCGAAGGTGCCCCCTCACGGCATTGGTTTCTGCTCGTATGTAAGAGAATTACGACTTCTGATTAATTGAGGCCCATGGTGTAGTGGATAGCATATCTGACCGGCAATCGGAAGATCCCGGGTTCGATTCCCGGGTGGTTATCTCATTTTTCATTTGTTCGTTCTCCCTCCTCATCTTGTGCGGAACGTTCTTCTACACAAGCGTTGTTCTTTACATATATATATACACACACACACACACATATATATATACAGTATATATATATATATGTGTGTGTGTGTGTATATATATATATATATATATATATATATATATGCGTGTGTGTGTGTATATATATATATATATATATATATATATATGATGAATAAAACCACGAAGGGAAAAGAAACACAAAGTGGTGCTCAATCGCTTTCGTCTAATGACATCCTCAGGAACACTGGAGTGAAAGGAGAGTTCAAGACAATATATAGGTTACAAAAGTATATATATATATATATATATATATAGTAAGTATAGAAATAAAAATTGTGGGAGGAGCAAACACATTTGTATGGAAAACACAATTTTAGCACTTTGCCCGAAATTCAACATAAATTCAAATGGCTTGTTTCCAGCCAATTTTTTTATAGTTATTGTCTGAATGGTACACAGGTCACAGGTACACAGGTGTACATAGGGATAGCCCAGGTTTTAAGTTTAGTATCTATCGGGAAAAAACAAACAATTTGTCCTACGTACACTTTTATTCTGGACATGACACCCCTATTAAGAAGGCCATATTTTCCTCAATGTTTCTCCGCGCTCTTAGGATCGCCAGTCCGGAATACATCGATGCCGATTTGGAAAATATCAACGGTATTGGAAGTGAGCTGTGTTACCCATCTGCGTTCATGGAATCTTGTCATAATAAGGCTAAACGAACCTTCTATCGTGTGTGAATAATAACACTCGCACCTTGTCAAAGGATATTTTAGTACTTCCACTTTTCCCGGGCTTCTTAGGCATTGCTAATGTACTTAAACTTTTGGATATCAGTGTAGTTTTTACATATAACAATATTGTGAAAAACATCATAGTAAAAAATAGCCCTACCAATAATTTAGGCGTTATCTATAAAATTGGGTGTAAGCAATGTGATTCCTTTTACATAGGTCAGACGGGAAAGGATTTGCAAACGCGTGTAAAACAGCATCAATACTCCGTTAGAACGGGACAGTTGTCCAGTGCCCTTTTTGTCCATTTGTCAGAGTTATCCCATTGTATTGATTGGAATAATGCTTCAGTTTTGTTTCACTCTAGCAACATTGTTAATAGAAATATTCTTGAGTCTGCTATAATTCAACTTACAAATAACTTTAACATGAGTAAAGGTCTGTTTCAACTCGATCCCGTTGCTCTGAATTCCTTCAGAATGGATTTAAACAAAAAGGGCAGGTTGCTATACCTTTGGTAAAAAAAATTTTTTGTCTTTTTTTCCTTATAAATTTGTATGTTTCTCTTAGAATTTTATTTTTCAATTTATTGTTGTATGCGTATTTCTTATATATATGTATATGTATGTGCATGTGTATGTATGTGTATATATATATATATATATATATATATATATATGTGGGTGTATATGTGTACATGTGTAGTTGTATGTATTTCTTATATTTTTTTTTGTCTTTATATATCATTGAGGCATTATTTGTAATTTTTTCCAATTTATATTTATTTTTATTTCTTTATTCTTTTGTGACCTACGTATCTTTCAGACAGTAACTATGAAAACCCTTGGTAATTTTTCCCTTATGTGTGTATATATATATATATATATATATATATATATATATATATATATATATATATATATATATATATTCCTTATATATTGCGTTTATATTTCGTATATTATATGTCGTATATATTTTTATAGTTCTTTATATATCATCTAGGCATCATTTTGTTTTCCAATTTATATTTATTTGTACTTTTTTATTCTTTTGTGACCTATGTATGGTTCAGACAATAACTAAAAAACATTTGGTAATTTTTTCCCTTATAAATTTGTGTGCCTCTCTTACAATTTATTTTTCAATTTATTTTTTGGTTTATTTCTTTATTTTATTTCTTTGTGACATTATTTTGGCATCATCTATTAAATTGATTGTAAACTTTCCTTTTGAACTTGAATTTGTAGACTCCACTTACAATTTTCGTTTTTATCTGTTGGTTTATTTCTTTGTTTATTTCGGTTGTGACCTATATACCACAAAGGCATTATTTTGTAAGTTTTTACAATTTATATTTATTTTTTTATTTCTTTATTCTTTTGTGACCTGTGTACCATTCAGACAATAACTATAAAAAAATTGGCTGGAAACAAGCCATTTGAATTTATGTTGAATTTCGGGCAAAGTGCTAAAATTGTCAGTTTTCCATACAAATGTGTTTGTGTTTGCTCCTCCCACAATTTTTATTTCTATATACTATATATATATATATATATATATATAATATATATATATATATACTGTATATATATTTACTTTTGTAACCTATATATTGTCTTGAACTCTCCTTTCATTCCAGTGTTTCTGAGGATGTCATTAGACGAAAGTGCTTGAGCACCACTTTGTGTTTCTTTTCCCTTCGTGGTTTTATTCATCATAAATATTTTTCACGTGTCACTTTCATGAAATAATTTTCATATATATATATAATTCAGTGGCGACTCCTGCACTCGGGCTTCTCGGGCTGAGCCCGAGAGGCAAGGGCAAGGAGAAGCATGAGAGATAAAATTGTGTATTTATAGATTAAGTTTTTAAAAAAAGTTTTAAATACAAATTGTAAAAATGGTTTTTGGCTTGTAGTATGTTACTATTTTTCTGTCTAGCCTTCGTCACACAAGCAAATTTTGAGCGCATTTACATACCCTTACTACCTTTAAAAAAATATATTGACACATTAAGTTTTCATGTAATCTTTTAAGATCCTTTACTCGGGCGCAAGATATTACGCCCGGAAAGTATAAGTAATATCGTATATTTAAAGTTCTTTTAATGAATAATTATTTGCTTGCATACAGTTACATAATAGTCCTTCTTCTAATTCTCATTAAATAAAATACGTTTTTCCTCCTATTATTTTTTTTATAAAGAAAAAACATTTCAACTCGGGCTTATATCCTTCGGGGCCTTGTAGAGGCACAATTTTTAATTCTGGCGATACATGGTAACTTTTTACGTTTCGATAAGCGTGCCTTCAACTGCCTTGGGCGGCGGCGCAGTTGGATTTTTGGCGTAATGTAAGGTTGTTCGCTTTTCTTAAATAATCTGATTTTTTTAATATTATAAGTATTCTGAGAAGTATAGCCCACCCATGGAGGACATATTGTTATCATTAAAAGAAAAACCATTTGATTTAGAAAGCAAAAAGGAATTACATGACCGAATATTAAAGGAATTTGCTTTAACCCTTTAAGGACTGAAGGTACAAATTGCTAACGTTTCGAATACAAGCATTCATAACTTAACCCTACAAAAAATTCAGGGCTTAAAGGGTTAAAACCAAGACGCTTGGACTTTATGTTCAAGTAAATAACATTCAAATAATTTTTTTTCCGAGGTATATATTTATTTATTTTATTGATAATCTTAAGTTATTGTCATG
>JAJOZX010001062.1:905000-917500 GCA_023014485.1 Bathynomus jamesi | reverse complement strand
ATCAATTTTAGCACTCCGCCAATCCTGCCAGTGTTCACTGGGGTGCCATCGCATAGCAAAGCTTTGAGGGATTCTTTGCTATTAGAATAAACTATAAAAGTTATTATTTCATCCGCAATACAACAAACAGTTCCGTTATCTGGAGCTATATGATCCATGTAAACATCACCAGGTTCTTTGACTATTACATAATGTTCTTCGTACTCCATTCCCTTCTTTGTCTTAGTTTGATCTTTTCTACTATGATATCCAATGCCTTCAATCTGTGTGTTCTCTGATTTCACTTTGATTATGTTCTTTTTACCCACACGTATTCTTTCTCTTTCCACTTTTTTCCTATCCAACATATTGGTTTCGTCTAATATTCCCATATCCTTCAAAGCTGCATTTACTATAGCTGCAGTAGCTCTGTAACTTACACGGTATCTATCTGCTGTTATTGTTAAGTTATCATAAATAATTCTGTTCTGATGGTTTTGTCTCAGCTCAAAATCCGGAACAAAGTTAATATCGTCGCTGTCATCATCAATTTCCATGCTCTCATCTTCCATAATATGTAAAGGGTCCAGTTTGCTGGTTGATGCGACATTCATATTTACATTGTAGGCTTATCTTGGCTCTTTTTTCTAATCCTTTAACTCTATCGTGAGTCCTTTTTCTTGCGGAAGTCGTTACTCTGTCGATTGGTCCTAGTTGGTTTTTTCTTTGTTTCTGCCCCACAAAAGACTCCCACTCAATCATTGGAACTCGAATATCATATCTGTAGTCCGTTCGACTGATTTTTTTATTGTAACAAGTACAAGTGCAAATATCAAACATTTCATCGAATGTCTCCACCTTCTGCTGAAAACTGTTGTTTCTTTGTTTTAATGGTACTTTATTTAGCTTTGCTGCAGATTCTATCAATCGTTCAACTTTTATAGTTATTCCTTCAAATCCTATATGTGGAAAGGAAAACTTCTCCCAAATGGCTTCCACATCTTTAGTGACAATTCTGTAACATTCTTTTGCTGTTCTACTGTAGAACCTTTCGAAATCGTTCTTCTCGTTTTCTTACCAATAAATAATGCCTAAATACGTCAGCCTTTGAAGGAGTCATTGAAGGTGGAAATTCTGCAGGGTGACCAAATGTTGAGTTGTGCGTTTTGCTTCTTGTCGCCATGATTTCACTTATTTAGGCCTAGTAGCATTAATAACAAGAAACTAATTGTTAAATTCTAGCAATTGAATCATTCAATCTGAATTTAATATAACTCATTCGGAATTAAGTCATAACTCATTCAATATAAACAATCTGAAAATAACAATCTGAAACTAAACAAAAAAAACGTGACAATAATTTATATAATTCATCTAATCTATCTAAATTAATCTATGTAATCTATTCAATCTATCTAAAACTCTATCTAAATAATCTATCCAAATTAATCTAATCTACTTAATAAGAGTTAATATAATTCATGATTGTCACATTTGGGGTTTATATCTGTGAAGAGAGTAAAATGGGGGGGATGCTATGGAAGGGGTAAGGAGGGTCGCATATACTCATTTTTTTACAAGATGTTGAGCTCATCATTTCCAACTACGTGTATACTGTGGAATTGGAGAAACTCGATTTTTTATATGTTTCGACCCCCCCCCCCTTAATATATATTATATTTGTGGTGGTGTGTGTGTGTATATATATATATATATATATATATATATATATATATCTATATATATATATATACACACAGAGGGTGTTTCAGGAGGAAAGGTCAATACTTCGGGAGGTGATAGTATCAGTCATTGTAAGAAAAAAGTTCATATGAACATGTGTCTAATTCTGAATGGTTACGGAGATAGAGCTGTTTGAATCTGATGCGCGCGCAGCTCTTCTTCACCCTTCCCTCCCCTATAACCTTGAACCATGTAAGCTGTAATGTAAGCATGTAACATAAGCCAATCGACAGCTGACTGTTGTGAGTGACATTGTTTGGTGTTTGAAGCAGTGTTAAGAATGCCACACACCTTCACACATGCCGAATATGCAGATATGGTGTATGTCTACGGTTTTTGCGATGGAAGCAACAGCTGCTGTTGCAGAATACCGTCGACGGTTTCCAAACCGCAGAATTCCGGATCGAAGAGTGTTTACCAGGGTTTTCAACACATTGCCTGAGAATGGTACACTTCCCAGGCTCATGTTTCATCTGAACGTGAAGGTCAACAAGATGTGGATGAAGTGGAAAACATTCTTCAGTTGGTAGAGCGTAGTCCTACTACTAGCTCACGAAGAATTTCTACACGTCTCGGTGTACCACGCACAAGAGTATGGCGAACATTACGTGAGGAAGGCTTGCATCCATATCATGTACAGCGTGTACAACACCTTCAACCAGGAGACGCTGCCATGCAAATGGAATTTTGTCATTGGGTAAATGCTAATCGCCGATTGCTTCGATTAATACTGTTCACCAATGAAGCTACTTCCACCCGTGACGATATCAACAACACTCGTAACTCTCATCGGTGGTCAGACGAAAATCCAAATGCTACTATGGAAACAAATTTTCAACATCGCTTCTCTGCCAATGTGTGGTGCGGTATCATCGACGATCAGCTGATTGGCCCTGTTTAGAGAATCGTCTTACAGGACAAAGTTACCTAGAATTTCTGCAAAATGAATTGCCAGGACTATTGGAGGATGTTCCTTTGGCTACACGCGCTGGTATGTGCTTTCAGCATAACGGAGCTCCTCCACATTCTACCCGACTGGTGATGCAATACCTAAATCAAACTTTCCCTGGTCGATGGATCGGCCGCGGTGGTCCCATTCAATGGCCACCAAGGTCTCCAGACCTCTCTCCGTTAGATTATTATTTGTGGGGTGGATGAAAAGTCAAGTTTACAAAAGAAAGGTGGATACACGAGACGAATTGCTCGCGCGCATTTTGGATGCTGCTGCCCGCATAAAGGAACGTCAAGATCAATTCAGACGAACAACACGCGATCTTCGCACACGAGTTGCAAAGTGCATTGAGGTTGACGGTGAGATTTTCGAAAACGTATTGTAAACTGTAACAAACTTGTCATTTCTGTATCTGATACCATTCAAAATGCCAATGTTTAAATATTAAATGTTAGAAACAGTAATTGGTTTCTCTTTCTTGATTACCATTAACAATGCTTTTGTATTTGTAGATTCAAACAGATCTATCTCCGTAACCATTCAGAATTAGAGACACGTTCACAATGACCGATACTATCACCTCCCGAAGTATTGACCTTTCCTCCTGAAACACCCTGTATATATATATATAATATATATATATATATACTGTGTGTGTGTATATATATATGTGTGTAATATATATATGTTATAATGTTATAATGTTTCAGACCAACAAAGACCCTAGGATCCACTCATGTCTGGTCTACCTGTGTTCGTAATTATGTATTGTGCATGTCCTCCGTAGTGGCGGAGGGGACCTACAATTTTACGTGGGTTCCGAACTACAAAGCCTTAATTTTACTACCTTAAACTATACCCAATCTATCAACATATTCATCTAATCGATTTTTAAACATGTTTATAGATGTGCTACTAATTACTTCTACCAGCAAACTATTCCAGCTATTTACTATTCTATGCGTAAAAAAGTTTTTCGCAACTGCTGTCTTGAACCTTCTACTTGTCAACTTACACCCGTTATTTCTAGTCCTATTATATTGAGATATTTTGAAAAAGCTATCTCTATCTACGTTATCGAACCCATTCATAATTTTGAAAACCTGGATTAGATCACCCCTTAGCCTCCGAGTCTCGAGTGTAGTCAATTTTAACTCCTTAAGCCTATCCTCGTACGACTTTGACCTAAGCGACGGAATCATCTTAGCTGCTCGTCTTTGAACTCTTTCGAGTTTGTCTATATCTTTTCGCATATGCGGATTCCAAAATTGAATCGCGTACTCCAAATGGGGTCTAACTAATGATTTATAAAGAGGAACTATAATATCGCGCGATTTGTACTAAAAATTCCGAGCTATGAAACCTCACACTTTGTTCGCTTTATTGACCGCTGCTGTACTTTGTTTCGCTACTTTTAAATCACCAGTGACTATAACTCCTAAGTCTTTTTCCTGCTCTACGCTTGTTAACTTCTTCCCTGACATACTATACGAAAAATTACCGTTACGCGAAACTATATGTAAAATTTTGCACTTATCGACATTAAATTTCATTTTCCATGTGACTGACCAATCAACAATTTTATTCAGATCTTCCTGGATTTTACCTCTATCTTCGCCATTAATCGCCCTACCACCCAGCTTCGTGTCATCCGCAAACTTTGAAACTGTACTGACTAGGCCGACATCTAAATCGTTAATATATATAAGAAAAAGCAAGGGGCCCAATACAGAACCCTGAGGAACGCCACTCGCTACATTAGCCCAACACGACTCCGCTCCATCAACGACCACCCTCTGTTTCCTACCTCGCAACCACTCTTCTATCCAATTTATTACCACACCCCTGATTCCATGAGCCTTAGTTTTTTTTCAATGAGTCTTTTGTGCGGTACGGTGTCAAACGCTTTTTGAAAATCTAAATACACTACGTCAACCGCCTGATGAATATCGTAAACGTCAACCACGCTTTGAAAAAATCTAAAAGATTAGTTAAGCAAGATTTGTTTCGCCTAAAACCGTGCAGCGTATTTCTAACTAAGTTATGCAATTCTAAGTGTTCGACTATACGATCCCTAAATATTGATTCCAGTAGCTTACTTACAACAGACGTTAAACTGATTGGCCTATAATTTCCCGCCGCACCTTTATCGCCTTTCTTAAAGATAGGTGTTATGTTTGCCAACTTGAAATTATCTGGTACGCACCCCTCAGAAACAGACGCATTAAAAATTTTTGTTAGTGGCACAACAATGCTATCTTTTAATTCTTTTAGTTGTATGGGATATATGGAATCCGGCCCCGGTGATTTACGCGTTTTCATTTTATCAATATATCGCATTACGTCCCCTTGACTAACCACAATATTATCTAAAATATTACCATTATCAAGAGGTATTATGTCTATGACCGTAGGGATATTCGTTACATCTTCTATAGTAAAAACTAACGTAAAAAATTCGTTTAACAAGGTAGCCATTTCCTTGTTTTCAGAAACTAGCTCTCCGTTAACATTTTCAACGGCCCTAAGACACTTTTTACTGGATTTCTATTGTTGACGTATTGAAAGAATCGCTTGGGGTTTTCTTTACCGTCACGAGCTATGGAGATTTCAAATTCGCACTTGGACTTTTTTATTACACTTTTCGCTTCACGCCTTAGAGATATGTAGTTGTTTCGTAACCACAAATTGTTTTCATCGCACTTATGTAGCCTATAAGCCCTATCTCTACTCTTTGTAATGTCTCCTAATCTAGAAGTAAACCACAAGGGCTTGTTTACTTTCGCACACTTAATTTTGTACGGTACACATTCCTCATTTATAGTCCTAAATACTGTTTCAAACGATTCCGACATTAGTATGGCGTTGGAGTTCCCCATTACGTTTTCCCAATTGATGTGTGACAATTTATTTTGAAATTTACAAAAGTCTGCGTGCTGGAAGTTAGGAATTTTAGTCGAGTTAGCTGGTTTCGAGTGACTTACTGAGAGGACAAACTCTACCATATTGTGACCGCTATTGCTTAACGGTTCTATTACTTGAAGATCAGTAATTAGCCTATCATCCGTAGTTATTACTAAATCTAAAATACTGTCCAACCTCGTAGGTTCCCCAACCTTTTGAATAAGAAAGCTATCCTCGAGAAAATTAACTAAACGATTACCTTCCGCGTCTCCTATGACATATATATATATATATATATTGCCGGTCAGATATGCTATCCACTACACCATGGGCCTCGATTAATCAGAAGTCGTAATTCTCCCACATACGAGCAGAAACCAATGCCCTGAGGGGGCACCTTCGCATGCCGTACATACATATACATTTTAACTGCAAACAACACACAGTACAATTAATGTAAAGAACGAGGCCCATGGTGTAGTGGATAGCATATCTGACCGGCAATCGGAAGATCCCGGGTTCGATTCCCGGGTGGTTACCTCATTTTTCATTTGTTCGTTCTCCCTCCTCATCTTGTGCGGAACGTTCTTCTACACAAGCGTCGTTCTTTACATTAATTATACTGCGTGTTCTTTGCAGTTAAAATGTATATGTATGTACGGCATGCGAAGGTGCCCCCTCAGGGCATTGGTTTCTGCTCGTATGTAAGAGAATTACGACTTCTGATTAATCGAGGCCCATGGTGTAGTGGATAGCATATCTGACCGGCAATCGGAAGATCCCGGGTTCGATTCACGGGTGGTTACCTCATTTTTCATTTGTTCGTTCTCCCTCCTCATCTTGTGGGGAACGTTCTTCTACACAAGCGTCGTTCTTTACATTAATTATACTGTGTGTTGTTTGCAGTTAAAAAAATAAAAAATATATATATATATATATATATATACACACACAGACATATATATATATATATATATATATAGATATAGAGTGTATATATATATATATATATATAATTATGCGGGTTGCTTCTACAGAGCTTCAATTTAATATTTAGGAGAAATCCAATGACAAGGAGAAATGTAAATGCCATGAAAAGTCTTCTTTATTGCGCAACGTTTCGAGCAATACGCTCATCTTCAGGCTGTTTAATAACAATGTGAAATTAAAATCAATATTGAATGAAAAACAAACAGAAAATTTCTATAACCTATTCGTAAAGACAAATTTTAAAAGACTGAGAAAAGAGGGTTAAATTCTAAGTTATACAGATTTACATATAAAAATTAAGAAGTTATTTTTAAATACATGTAGTAAATGTGAAATTAATACACTGGAAAAATTACCAATAGTACACTGGAACAATGGAGCTATCTACCTTACACAGCAGTATCCGAGGCCGACTAATTTGAGCAGAGGAAACGGGAACGAAGGATGGCGAGGGAGATAGGGGAAGGAGGGATTATAAGGAATTGGGGAAGGAGGAGGGATCATAGCAAATTGAGAGGGACGGACGATGAGTCAACATTCAGACTAGGGGACAATGCTTTAATGAAAAGGGATTCTAAAATTCTTAGTGAGTTGGGACAAGTATTACAACCAAGAATTTTAAAATTGTCTAAAGTGACATCAATTTTGCATTTAATGCTATGTTCACGAATACTCGAGGCTTCCTTAGTTTTTAAAATTGTACCTGTTCGGCCACTTATTCCCATATGCGAATAAAATCTAGCCCTGAGAGAGCGAACAGTGCTGCCGATGTAATTCCCAAGGAGACACCTGGGGCAGGTAAATAAATATACAACACCGCTACGCAACGAGTCAGGGGTTCGATCCTTCGCTGAGAAAAAGCTACCTAAAGACGTTTTATTAATAAATATGATGCGGAAATCAGTATGATAAAAAAATTTCCTTAACAATTTTGTAAATTTAAGCTTAAATTCCTTATTCAAGGGACCCATTTCAGGTACCAAGAAATATTTTATATCCTTCGGCACTGTAATACATGGAAGTTGAGGGCTATAAACATTATTTAAGAAGGATCTAATTAGTTTGTCTACATATTGAACAGGAAAACTATTATTAGTAAAGTATGATCTTAGATTATTAAATTCATCATTAAGTAAGGTAAAATTAGAGGTCAAATTATATCCTCTGAACAGGAGAGTTTTAATACAAGACATCTTATAGTTGAAATCAGTAAAACTAAAAAAATTCATGCCCAAACCAGTGAAAGTGGGTTTCCTATAAACTGATGTAGTAATAGAATCACCGTTTTTCGAAATTAAAAGATCTAAGAAGGGGAGGGAGCCATTTTGCTCAGTTTCCATTGTATACGTTATATTGGGGTGCAAAGAATTTAGGAAGTTAAAGAATTGTTGCGCTTGTACCGCATTATCAAAGACTGCTATCGAATCATCAACGAAGCGTCGATAGAAAATTGGCTTGAGATGAGTGGGAGATGTCTAAAAATTACACTTTCTAAATGAGTCATAAAAAAGTCAGCTGCTAACGGTCCGACTGGTGATCCCATCCCTACCCCATCAATTTGTTGGTAAACCTTATTGTTGAAAGTGAAATAGCATTGTTTGAAGACCAATTCTAAAAGTTCCTTCAAATGAGACAATGAAAAACCATGAAAATTATCAACTGAGCTAAAAACCCTATCTAAAATAATGGCAATAGTTTCAGATACAGGTACATTTGCCATTATTTTAGATAGGGTTTTTAGCTCCGTCCCTCTCAATTTGCTATGATCCCTCCTCCTTCCCCAATTCCTTATAATCCCTCCTTCCCCTATCTCCCTCGCCATCCTTCGTTCCCGTTTCCTCTGCTCAAATTAGTCGGCCTCGGATACTGCTGTGTAAGGTAGATAGCTCCATTGTTCCAGTGTACTATTGGTAATTTTTCCAGTGTATTAATTTCACATTTACTACATGTATTTAAAAATAACTTCTTAATTTTTATATGTAAATCTGTATAACTTAGAATTTAACCCTCTTTTCTCAGTCTTTTAAAATTTGTCTTTACGAATAGGTTATAGAAATTTTCTGTTTGTTTTTCATTCAATATTGATTTTAATTTCACATTGTTATTAAACAGCCTGAAGATGAGCGTATTGCTCGAAACGTTGCGCAATAAAGAAGACTTTTCATGGCATTTACATTTCTCCTTGTCATTGGATTTCTCCTAAATATTATATATATATATATATGAAAATTATTTAAGAAGGATCTAATTAGTTTGTCTACATATTGAACAGGAAAACTATTATTAGTAAAGTATGATCTTAGATTATTAAATTCATCATTAAGTAAGGTAAAATTAGAGGTCAAATTATATCCTCTGAACAGGAGAGTTTTAATACAAGACATCTTATAGTTGAAATCAGTAAAACTAAAAAAATTCATGCCCAAACCAGTGAAAGTGGGTTTCCTATAAACTGATGTAGTAATAGAATCACCGTTTTTCGAAATTAAAAGATCTAAGAAGGGGAGGGAGCCATTTTGCTCAGTTTCCATTGTATACGTTATATTGGGGTGCAAAGAATTTAGGAAGTTAAAGAATTGTTGCGCTTGTACCGCATTATCAAAGACTGCTATCGAATCATCAACGAAGCGTCGATAGAAAATTGGCTTGAGATGAGTGGGAGATTGTCTAAAAATTACACTTTCTAAATGAGTCATAAAAAAGTCAGCTGCTAACGGTCCGACTGGTGATCCCATCCCTACCCCATCAATTTGTTGGTAAACCTTATTGTTGAAAGTGAAATAGCATTGTTTGAAGACCAATTCTAAAAGTTCCTTCAAATGAGACAATGAAAAACCATGAAAATTATCAACTGAGCTAAAAACCCTATCTAAAATAATGGCAATAGTTTCAGATACAGGTACATTTGCCATTATTTTAGATAGGGTTTTTAGCTCAGTTGATAATTTTCATGGTTTTTCATTGTCTCATTTGAAGGAACTTTTAGAATTGGTCTTCAAACAATGCTATTTCACTTTCAACAATAAGGTTTACCAACAAATTGATGGGGTAGGGATGGGATCACCAGTCGGACCGTTAGCAGCTGACTTTTTTATGACTCATTTAGAAAGTGTAATTTTTAGACAATCTCCCACTCATCTCAAGCCAATTTTCTATCGACGCTTCGTTGATGATTCGATAGCAGTCTTTGATAATGCGGTACAAGCGCAACAATTCTTTAACTTCCTAAATTCTTTGCACCCCAATATAACGTATACAATGGAAACTGAGCAAAATGGCTCCCTCCCCTTCTTAGATCTTTTAATTTCGAAAAACGGTGATTCTATTACTACATCAGTTTATAGGAAACCCACTTTCACTGGTTTGGGCATGAATTTTTTTAGTTTTACTGATTTCAACTATAAGATGTCTTGTATTAAAACTCTCCTGTTCAGAGGATATAATTTGACCTCTAATTTTACCTTACTTAATGATGAATTTAATAATCTAAGATCATACTTTACTAATAATAGTTTTCCTGTTCAATATGTAGACAAACTAATTAGATTCCTTCTTAAATAATGTTTATAGCCCTCAACTTCCATGTATTACTGTGCCGAAGGATATAAAATATTTCTTGGTACCTGAAATGGGTCCCTTGAATAAGGAATTTAAGCTTAAATTTACAAAATTGTTAAGGAAATTTTTTTATCATACTGATTTCCGCATCATATTTATTAATAAAACGTCTTTAGGTAGCTTTTTCTCAGCGAAGGATCGAACCCCTGACTCGTTGCGTAGCGGTGTTGTATATTTATTTACCTGCCCCAGGTGTCTCCTTGGGAATTACATCGGCAGCACTGTTCGCTCTCTCAGGGCTAGATTTTATTCGCATATGGGAATAAGTGGCCGAACAGGTAAAATTTTAAAAACTAAGGAAGCCTCGAGTATTCGTGAACATAGCATTAAATGCAAAATTGATGTCACTTTAGACAATTTTAAAATTCTTGGTTGTAATACTTGTCCCAACTCACTAAGAATTTTAGAATCCCTTTTCATTAAAGCATTGTCCCCTAGTCTGAATGTTGACTCATCGTCCGTCCCTCTCAATTTGCTATGATCCCTCCTCCTTCCCCAATTCCTTATAATCCCTCCTTCCCCTATCTCCCTCGCCATCCTTCGTTCCCGTTTCCTCTGCTCAAATTAGTCGGCCTCGGATACTGCTGTGTAAGGTAGATAGCTCCATTGTTCCAGTGTACTATTGGTAATTTTTCCAGTGTATTAATTTCACATTTACTACATGTATTTAAAAATAACTTCTTAATTTTTATATGTAAATCTGTATAACTTAGAATTTAACCCTCTTTTCTCAGTCTTTTAAAATTTGTCTTTACGAATAGGTTATAGAAATTTTCTGTTTGTTTTTCATTCAATATTGATTTTAATTTCACATTGTTATTAAACAGCCTGAAGATGAGCGTATTGCTCGAAACGTTGCGCAATAAAGAAGACTTTTCATGGCATTTACATTTCTCCTTGTCATTGGATTTCTCCTAAATATTATATATATATATATATGAAAATTATTTCACGAAAGTAACACGTGTATATATACACACACACCATATATATTATATATATATATATATATATATATATATATAGCATTGTTGGACTACAACATATACAGAGCAGATAGAGTGGCTAGACGAGGAGGAGGGTGTTGTATGTACGTGAAAAACCCTTACACATTTAAAGTGAGGGTAAAGAAATCAAACAGCACAGTTGAAGTTATTATATTAGAAGTAAAAGAACTGAACCTAACCATTATGAACATCTACAGACCACCAAACACCACAAAAAGTGAATTCCAATTTGCTACAAATGAAATAGAAAACATAATAAAATTACTTGAAACTCCAGCAACAAATATCCTAATTTTCGGAGATTTTAATTTCCCATTCAAATCATGGAAAAAAAATGACGAAGTTATATATATTGAGAAGTTTCATGGCAACATTACTAAAGATGACAGAACCCAAGCAACAATGCTATTAGATATTATGGAACATTACGCCCTTACCCAGGAAATCTGTGAAGCCACGAGAAAGGAGAACGTTTTGGATTTAATCTGGACAATTAACAACGAGATAATAATAAATATAAAAGTAACGCACACAAAGTTCTCCGACCATAACCTCATCGATATACAATTGAAGTTAGCACCCAGAGGTCCGAAAACGCATCCTAGAGAGACAGATGGAATATTTGAAGGCTTAAACATAAATTCAAAGAAAGTGAATTGGGGAAACGTAAATAAAGATTTAAAGGAGGTAAGTTGGGAATTGCTACTACACGAGAAGACCCCACAAGAAATACTATGTATAATAGAGACGGAAACCAAACCTATAATACTGAAATATATTCCAGAGAGACAGGAAAGAAAACGTAGCAAGCTCGAGAGGAAAATCAGGACTCTATTCAGACAACGAAGACAAACCGTAAAACATCTCCACAGATGCAGAACTGATTCAAAGAGACTCAAACTAGAGAGGAAACTTGGCGAAATAGAAATGGACCTAAAGCAAACATTCATACATAAGACAAACGAGGAGGAAAACAAGGTAGCAGAAAACATAAAAAATAACCCAAAATACTTCTACACTTTTGCGAAAAGGAAAATGCAGTGTAAGGAGAGTATTGGACCGTTGATAGACGGGGAGGCTGAATACACAAATGACCCGAAAGAAATAAGTGAACTGCTTGGGAACAATTTAAATCTGTGTTTAGCACCCCTAAGTCCGAGATGGAAGTGGAAAACCCAGACGAGTTTTTCGACATTGATACAGATGAACCAAGAACAAATCCCGACACAAACCTATTAATGGACTTCGAGTTCACGGAAGATGTAATTACGGCCTTATCGCAGATGCGAGACAATTCAGCGCCAGGG
>JAJOZX010001062.1:880000-902500 GCA_023014485.1 Bathynomus jamesi | reverse complement strand
TTCACCTCTCGCAAGATATTCGTTAATGCTGATATGAATGTTCGAATTCCGATGACGTCGCTAAAAGTGAGCCTCTGAATCCGAACTCTTCTCTCTTGCTTCTACTACCAATTTATAACGTTAAGATGTTATGTTATGTTATTATAATATACTGTATTGTTTCCATGCCAGGCCACTGGTTCGTTATCTGCTTACGTCACATAGTTATCCACGTTCTCACTACTTGTACTTACTATTTCTACCTAATTGTCATTCAAATTCTATGTTACTTATGTGTTACGTTATCATATATGTCCGTGTACTTCCAATGGAAAGTACACTGTATTTTTCCTCCGTTTTCATCATCGCTAGCCTTTAGGCTTTCAAGCTATGATAACCAACCATTCTTCTAATAATGTTTGACATAATTTGGCGTAATTATTGTTATCTATAAATATATAACATTGTTGTTAATCCCCTTTAAATTATAGAACAACGAAGAACTCTCCTTCATTATTTAAATTGTATCACCTATTTAGATTACTTCAGTATCAGATATATCAATTAACAAATTGCTAAAATTGTAATTAACGGTAATAATTTAATACGATGTTATTAATGTACTTGATGTACTGGGTACATGTCGGCACCCCGACATTATGTCGCCATCCAAAAGTGTATACCTTACAAAAATTAGAATTTTTTAAATTTTTTTATCTTTCTAAATTTCGTTGCATGCTTAAATTATGCTTAACGTCAGAATTCTTTAGCTCTCCAGTTAAAGTGGGAGCTTAACCTTCAACTGCGCTCCCCCAAAATTTAGACTTATTTATTTCTTGTATTGTAAATTAAATCATTCGTGCCTTAGCCTTTACCCGAGGAGGCCGAGCCCTCCTCGCCTTAAATTCCTGCCTTACCCCATACTCGAGGAGGACAAGCCTCCTCGCTTTAAATTCCTGCCTGGGCCATTGTTACAAGAGGTTGCACCTCTTTCCCTTTAGATTCCTGCCGTAGCCTTTATCCGAGGAGGCCGAGCCCCTCGCCTTAAATTCCTGCCTTAACCTTTACCCGAAGAGGCCGAGCTCCCTCGCCTTAAATTCTTGCCTGGGCCATTGTTACAAGAGTTGGCACCTCTACCCCTTTAAATTCCTGCCTGAGCTATTGTGAAAAGAGATCGAACTTCTCCCCCTGTAAACTTATGACTTTCATTAGTTATCGTAAGAGGCTGTAAATTCATTTCCCTCCTTCAGTGCCTCGTCCTGTATATATTTTGTGTAATAAAAATTATATGAGTGAACGAAGACTCCAATTTAGAACTGGTGTTTCCATTCACCCCTTCAGGAAAAAACCTGGTAGAAACTGTTTATTGTTACTCGGATGCTCTACGGCTAAGGCCGAGCTTAACCAACAAGGACCACCCTCGTTGGATTGTCCAAAGTGCATTCATCATAAAAGTCGCCAGCGGGCAGTGGCTCGCGCACACGCGCGACATTTGGAGGTTCCACCGAGACATTTTAGTTTTCCACCGAGACCGAGACATTTTAGTCTCCCACCGCAAAAACCGTCGTTCATCAATGGATGTCCATACTTTGAAAAATTTTTGAAACACTTCATGGAATTTATTTATTCACTTCTTCGACGTCGACTTTAACCTCTTCAACTTGAACCCCCACCATCTGCAACCTCATTTTGATTCAATTCATCGTTGACCTTCAATCAACTTTCGTTTACTTGGAAATTTCTTCCTTGTAATTCTCTCTACAATCAACCCTATAAATTTACTACAAAAATTTCCCTTGAAGAACTTCTCTTTGATTTGTAATCTTCAATCAACTTTTGAATCATTGTTTGTATTTTTCTCCAATCAACCATTCGATCGTCTTCCCGTCGACGATCTTCCTTTAACGTTTGTGCGCTCTGTCATTGCAACTGCGGTTGACCTTCAGCTGACTTCATCTGTCACCTCACAAAACGTTCCTCCCTATTTATATGATTGGTTTTAATTATTAACTACTACTTTTAAATCATTTTCTTAATTATCATTTTCTTTAATTAATTTTAGTAATTTTAATTCACTTTTATTTTTTTCCCTTTTAAGTGTGAACCAGTGAAGTGACTTTAAATACTTAATCATTTTCTTAATTAATTTATTTTAATTAACTGTTCGATAGTGTAATACATAATACAGTACTAATTAGACGTTCAGTCATTGATTCACCTATTCATGTATTTATTTTTCCCAACAAATTACAAATTTGAATTTTAAATTCTTTTTATAAAAATTATCTGCATAGTTTGTAGATTAGGATATTAATTAATATCATTTTAGACTTTGTTGTGGGAAATGGATGTGATCAGTCATAGTTCTGATATATAAATCCATAACTCACATTTTTTTTTTTCATTTAGTAGTACCCGGTTAGATTTTTCTTTTTGTTTTCCTTTTTTTAATTTAAACCTTTTTCATTAATTTTAGTGAAAAAATTTATGTTTATTGTTGTTATACTGTAACTCTTTTTTCTATAGTGATTTTGAGTTCGTCTGACCGATTTTCGACCCTTGCCAACGAGACTTCAGTGTTGGGAGATTCAAAAATTACTCGTCGATCGCTGCTTCTGGATTTAACGCAGAGTCGCTCATTTTTGTTCTCCTGCGTTATCTCGTAACTATATATATATATATAAAATTTTCATTCTTTATCTCATTTTTTTTTCTTCAATTAATTTTATTAAAAATACTTGAATTTGTTCCATTTCTTTTCTCATTTCTTGTCTCTTACATGGTTAGTTTTACTTTACACACACACTTTCGTGACAACGACACGTGTTATGATTAACGATGCCCAACCCATTACCCCCCGTGAAATACACTAATGTTAATCTTGTAACTCCCACTTCAATATTGAAACGTACAATTGATGTCCCTCATTTTCGTGGTCGCGTCAATAATAAATTTGTAGAACCCCGCCTTAAGGAGTGGTTCGATAAAATTGACGATTCGTTTAAGGGTTGTCAGGTTTCAGATGCCGATAAAATCGGTTTTGCTTTTGATACTTGTAACCCAAATTCCAGTGACGCCACGCGCGTCCGTACTTTTCTTATTATTTGGTCAAATGGACAGGTATATCATTTCTCTTGGGTAGAATTTACACGTTATTGGTATTTAATATATAAAGGTCTGCATAAAATAATAGAGTACTGTGACAGGCTGGGATCCGTCAGATGGGTCGTTGACGTTAAAAGTTTGAGACAGCAGAACACGCCAATTCTGGATTTTCTTTCATTCCCTTGTTCATGAGTCATATCACTATCCTTCAGTGTTGCGCAAAAACGCATCTCCCGATAATTTTGTTTCGGTAGAGAATCGGAATGATTCCATCGACCCTTCTGGTCTGGGTAAAAAGGCGTTGAATGTATCTTCTGCCCCCATTTCCCACTCTACTTCCTCTTTGAATTTTGTATATTCGGAATCTCCAAAAAGTTATTATTTTATTCCCAAAATCGATTTCAAACTCCGTTGCCCAAAGGAGACCCTTTTAGGTCGTTTTGATCTTAAATGTTCGTATAGTCTTGTTTCTGCGTCTATAGTGGATAAATTGCTGTGTCCTCTCTTTAAAGGGCCGCCATCCGTTCCACACATTCGGGATTCCGATGGTAACCTTATTCCCGTCCTCGCGGAAACTATACTTGCCATCTGGATTGGTAATTGTGTTATCTGTAAAGGTTTCTCGTTAGTCCCTCCGGAATATTGTCCCGGTTATGATTTAGTTATTGGCCCACAATCCCTACGACCCACCGGATTCTATTTCGACTTTTCGGATCGATGCTTCGTCGATAAATGGGATAAAAGACGCTATTCCCTTCTCTGGTGCAGTGCACCCGAACAAGACCTTTCTAGTGACGATGAAATGCTCCCCTTAGAAAATTTGGGTAATCCTGACCCAACTTTCTTCTCTAACTCGGTTGTCTCTGAACCGTTTGTTTCGGCTTGTTCTTCAAATGAATTTCCTTCGAAGCTAGAACCCACAGCCTCTCCTGAAGATGATTTTTGTGATGCATCTTTTGACAGTGTTTGTGATGCTAATGTTGAAAACAGTAACAACAATAAAATTGTTGATTTATGTAATTATAAAGGTACTTCTGTTGAAAGTCTTTATGATGAAACTTTAGTTGAAAGTAAGTGTAATACCTACGTTAATGATCTACAGAAGCTAAGGCTAACAAAGACCCTAAGATCCACTCTAAGGTTAGCCCGAGAGAAACGAAAGAGTAGGGGGTTAAGAGAAGAGAATAAGCGGTTAAGTAAGTAGCAACACCTATCACTCGTGGGTTAACATTCATTCAGAAAGAGAGAAAAAGGACTCACCATCATCATCCGCCGGCCACTGCCGACAAGTCGGAAAAATAGTCGAAGAGAATAGGAAAGGGGTGACAGATGAAAAGAAGTAAAATAAGAACGCTTACAAACCATGCAAACAAAGTCTTCACTCACAGTCATACAATGCAAACTACAGACATGCAAGTAAAGAGAGTTACAGATATGCAAGTAAGGAGAGGATAAGAAGGAAAAAAAGTAGGTAAAGTTAAACAAAAAGTGGGTTAGTTTACGCTACGAGCTACATCTACGTTCGTCGTTCGTGTTAGTCTAATTTTTTTTTCTAATAAATTTTTTGCTGGCATATCACACGGTGGCATGTCACAAGCTGGCATTAGCCGTCAACAGACTCATCCCCGATTACGACCCCCAGAGCTCCTGTTGCGAATTGTTTTTTTTATTTTAAACAACGTTAATATTTTTAAAATGTCTGTCTAGACGGTTTTTAAACACATTAACGCTGGTAGAGTTCACGACGGGCGCGGTAAGATTATTCCATTTATCAATTACTTCAAACGTAAAGAAGTTTTTAGCGATATTAGTAATGAAACGTCTGCCACGCAACTTAAATCCGTTATTACAAGTATTGCTATTATCGAAAGTTAACAATTTGTCAAAATTTATGTTATCGATATTATTAACGATTTTGAAAATTTCAATAAGCTCCCCTCTTAATCTCCTAGTTTCGAGTGAATGCAAGTCTAACTCTTTAATTTTATCTTCATAAGGCTTGTTGCGCAATGACGGAATTAGTTTCGTGGCACGACGCTGAACCCTTTCTAACCTATCAATATCCTCACGCAAATACGGGCACCAAAACTGAACGGCATATTCTAAATGAGGCCTGACTAGGGACTTGTAAAGGGTCAATATAATATCCTTCGATTTAAATTCGAAATTACGCGCTATGAAGCCTAACATCCTATTAGCTTTTGCGCAAGACTCCAGGCACTGGTTCCTAACTTTTAAATCCTTAGATACGCGTACGCGTAATTCTACTTCCTCGTCAACGCTCGCCAACTCTCTATCATCCATCGTATACGTGTAATTAATTATTGTTACGAAAACCTATATGCAAACTTTACATTTGTCTACGTTAAATTGCATCTGCCACTTATCCGTCCACTCCATAATCCTATTTACATCGTCTTGGAGCCTATTTCTATCGTCCTCGTTAACAACCTAACCGCCTATTTTAGTATCGTCCGCGAATTTTGACACGTTACTAGTCAATCCTACATCTATGTCGTTAATGTAAATTACGAATAGCAATGGGCCTAACACTGAACCCTGTGGGACACCGCTACCTACATCCAACCATCCCGATTCACTACCATTAACAACAACCCTCTGTCTCCTAGCACGAAGCCATTCCTCTAACCAGTTAGCTACCTGACCGCGTATACCGTGCGTTTTAACCTTCACAATTAATCTTCTATGCGGAACTGTATCGAACGCCTTTTTAAAATCTAAATAAATAACGTCAGCTGATCTATGCCTATCGTATTCGCGCACTATTTCGTTATAAAATCCTAACAAATTAGTTAAACAAGATCTATGGCGTCGAAACCCATGCTGACTACTATTAATCAAATCTCGACTTTGTAAGTGATCGATGATACGATCCCGGATAATCTCTAGGAGCGCTCCATTTTTCAATATTAAACATACACTCATAAAACATATACCATTTGAAAGCTCACATTTTTCTGAGCCTAAAAATGTAGTAATCCAAAAGTATCAATAGCAAATGCAAGATTATAGAAAAAATTACAAGTTACATTTTTATAGTGAATATTTCCTGTTTTGGCTATAATGTACTTTTTTCATAAAATATTTTTCCTGATTGGGCTATTTTTTCGCTACTCTGCGACTTAATTAGTTGGTTGGATTCTGGTCTGTCTATTTTTTTTTTCTAATTGGATTCAGTTTGGTCGTGTTTGTGATAGAATTATGACGAATATGACGTGCTGTTCGTGTGGTTTCTGACTTTGAGAACTTGATTCGTCATGTGCCCTAGATGAAGAGAAAACATTGGATGTTTTTATCTTTTCAATATTAAACATACACACATAAAGCATATACCATTTGAAAGCTCACATTTTTCTAAGTCTAAAAATATAGTAATCCAAAAGTATCAATAGCAAATAAAAAGTAACTAGGTTTAATTGTTTGACGCGTGATGTTATTAATTACATTATAAAGGTTGGCTAAGTTATAAATCTTCAGTCTGTGTTGTGAGATAGTATTTTTGGTAATTGTTATGCTAACCTAACCTAACATGAATATGTTATTACATTATCATTTGTATAATATAGGTCTCGGGGGTACGGGGGCGGAGCCCCTGTAAAGATCACGCATCACAAATTGATCGGCATAGGGTTTTATATTTAAACTTAGTTACTTTTTATTTGCTATTGATACTTTTGGATTACTACATTTTTAAACTCAGAAAAATGTGAGATTTCAAATGATATATGTTTTATGAGTATGTTTAATATTGAAAAATGGAGCGCTCCTAGAGATTCACCACGATCCCTAACGATGGATTCCAATAGTTTACCGACAATTGACGTTAAGCTAATGGGCCTATAATTGCTAGCTACTGTGTGTTCGCCTTTTTTAAAAATGGGCGTGACGTTAGCTAATTTGAAGTCTTCAGAAATAATCCCCGTTTCCAGTAACTGATTAAAAATCTTCGTTAAGGGGCCTACGATAACGTCTTTCGGTGCTCTTCCAATACGTGCTCTACCGTAAAATGTACAGTACATTCCAATATGTGCTAACTAACGAAAATATCACGACCTAACCTAACCAATCGTTAGGTCAATTGTACGCCCTTGACGATTGGTTAGGTTAGGTCGTGATATTTTCGTTAGTTAGCACATATTGGAATGTAAATTTTACGGTAGAGCACGTATTGGAAGAGCACCCGTCTTTCAAATCTTTCAAATGTCTGGGATAAAACGCGTCAGGGCCTGGAGCTTGCTAACTTTTAGTCTATCGATATAAGGCGCAATCTCACCCTCGTAAACAGTTATTTCATCCAAAATAGTCTCGCTACTAAATGGAACGATATCGTCCACGTCATTACCTATAAATAAGTTATCCCAGTCCACTACTCTCATCCTATCCGCAAAACTATCAAAATTAGCCCTACGAAAATCAGAGACTTCTATTACTTTACTATCCTTAGTGTTTTCTATCAATAACTTAAACCTAAGAATTTGATGATCACTACATCCTAAACTCTCGCCTACTTCTAAACCTTCGACTATATTTTCGCCGTTCGTCATCACCACGTCTAAAATATTGTCACCGCGCGTTGGTTCGGTAACCATCTATCGTAAAAAATTACACTGGGGAACAAATTTTAACTTTTTTTTGTTTCTTGGACGTGAACAGGTCGGTCTTATAGGATTTTTTCCGCTGATTCCGAATATAGCCGTAGAATTTCTCTATCACCCAAGGTTACTGAGAAATTTGTATTTTAATATTTATTCAAAAAGTGTATAGAAGTTAGTAAAAATACTTCATAAAAATTATATTAGTGGCAGATTGGCATTTAAAATATTCTTCTTAAAACTTCTTTGTCACTGATTTTCTCTTGTAGTTTTCATTAGGAGCTTCTCGCATCAATGTCTAGCAGTAATCAGCTAACATTGCCGGATCCCACCTCCCTTGGTAGCGTTTCTCCATAGTAGCTATATCTTGGTGGAACCTTTCTCCATGCTCATCGCTTACGTCGCCGAGGTTTTCAGGGAAGAAATCTAAATGGGAGTGCAAGAAATGGATTTTTAGTGACATATTACATCCCAATAACCTATATGCTTCAATCATGTCCTGCACTACTTTTCATAGTTAGAGGCTTTGATGTTCCCTAGAAAATTTGTGACAACATTCTTCATGGCCTCCCATGCCACTTTTTCTTTTCCTCTCAAGGCATCATCAAACTTTTGATCTTTCATGAGCTCTCTGATTTGGGGACCAACAAAGATCCCTTCTTTTATCTTTGCATCGCTAAGTCGTGAAAACTTTTTCTTCAAATATTTGAATGCCTCATGTTCCTTGTTCATTGTTTTGACAACATTTTTCATGATGCCAAGTTTGATGTGAAGTGGCGGTAAGTATATTTTCTTGGTGTCAACTAAGGGTTCATGAGACACATTCTTCAGTCCTGGGATACATTTTTGACGAAGTGGCCAATCCTTTACAAAATAATGCGAATCTCTGGCTCTGCTGTCCCATTAACAAAGGAAGCAGCAGAACTTCGTATAACCGAGCTGCATTCCCAGAAGAAGCGCGACGACTTTTAAATCCCCACATATATACCAACGAAACTGGTCATAATTAATTAATCTGCTGAAGGATGAGTTTCATATTTTCGTAAGATTCCTTCATGTGGACAGCGTGCCCTACAGGAATGGAAGGGTATTTATTTCCATTGTGAAGTAGTACAACCTTGAGGCTTAGCTTCGAAGAGTCAATAAATAAACGCCAATCTTCAGATTTGTGCTCATGACCGAGAGCTAACAGCAGTCCATTTACATTATTACAGTAGCATAAACCACCTGACGAGGAGAAATACTGCATCAGATCTTTTTGGCGAGTGCGGAACGCCGATATGCTTGTATCTTTTGCCAGCAAATTCCATTCACGTAACCTGGAGCCCAATAATTCCGCTTTCTTTTTCGGAAGGTCCAAATCTCTCACGAGATCATTCAGCATAACCTGCGTTATCATACGTGGTTTATTTGATTCAGGTTGCTGAAAGTCTGTATCTTTAGTGTCATCAATTTCCATTGGTTCAACTTCAGACTCTTCATCCAGTGTCCATGACTTTGGGGGAGTTGGAATTGGGTTATCATCGTCATGTAGTACTGGTCTCATGGCAGATGCAAGATTTGGGTATTGAATTTTATGTTTATTTTTGGCAGAGAATCCTGAAACGTAGTCATACAAAAATAGCAATCCGTTAGGTGATCCTTGGGCTCTCTCCAAATCATTGGTATGGCAAATGGCATAGATTTGCGGGTACCTTTAATCCAACCCCTAAGAGTGACGGCACAGGAAATGCATGAGATATGAGGTGCCCAGGATTTGTCTTGGTCGCCTACCTTACATCCAAAATAAAGTTCGTAAGCCTTCTTCACGAGTGGGGTCATCGTCTTCCTCTGTGCCATTATGGTCAGTTCTCCACATACGTAGCAAAATGTATCTCTGGGATTAATACAGTTTCGATTCATGCTGGCGGAAAATTATTGAAATCACGGAAAACTTTTTGGAATGAAAAACCAATTTTTTCTACTATGAAAAATTTTAAAATTTGAGCAAAACTTGAAAAAAATATCTTTCTTTTTATTAAAAATCTATTTGTTTAAATAGCTATATTTTTTTAATGCAAAAAATACTATTAAATATAGTTAACCTGGAAAAAAAAGAAAGTAAAATTAAATTAGTACACTAAATTTTAACTAATATTTTGGGAAAACTTTGAGTAAATGGAAATATTATTTTCTCGAAACTGTGGGTGATAGAAAAATTCTGAAACCATATTTGGAATCAGCATCAAAAGTTCTATAAGAAACACCAAATAGTTTTCAAGAAACAAAAATGTTGTTCCCCAGTGTTATCTTCCATGAACTCAATCTCAAACCCTCCTCATTACCAGTAAAAGTCTCGTAATTAACATTAGGGCAATTAAAGTCTCCAACAATTATACTATTCCGATTATCAATAAAGTTACCAAGAAGTGAGTAAAATCTAGTAGATACCGATACTAGATTTTACTCACTAAACAACAACAAAATTGAAACTAATACTACGCGCCCGGTGACGGGAGCGAACCCGAACCTACTCCACCGTCGGAAGTTGTACGCGCGGAAGGGCAAGCGCGGAATATTCCTCAGTACCATAATATGATCGTTCCATCGATCATTTTCATTTTTCTTCCGCAAATTCATATTTTCGCCCTTCTTGCCTCCTATTTTGCGGATGTTACTCTTTGGCTCTTCCTGGATCCTCTTCTGAAACCAGTGAAAGCCATTCTTCTAAATCCCGATACACCACCTCCTTTTTGAGTGAGCAAGGCTCGCATGGTCAGTCCACTGCTCATGCGCCTAATTTATCTTGCTCCGTATGTTCGTGAAATTTACCCGTATGACCGAACATACCCTAAATTTAGGTTAAGTTGTTTTTTGTTTTTTATTCTTAATTATACGGAACCTATAACCACTTGTTCAGTTCAGTATAGTTCATAATTGAATTCTATTTTCAACTTTTAGTCTTGATTTTTTTTTATTCAATTAATTTTGAGTAACTGTCATTAAATTGTTATTATACCATTTGTTAAAGTATCAACCAAAATTAAAGCCAATTTTGACACTATACCAGAATGCCATTTTTTCCCCCTTCTAATGATTCTGTTACACCATTTCAATATTACTAATTACATAACTGTACCCTCATCATGAATTCCACTAAAACCTGTTATTACCTATGCCCCGTCAAATCGTCAAATGAAATTCAATTATCGTACTGATACTTCTGGTCAATATTGATGGTGATAAACTTAATATCTGGCTATGAATGTTACTAGTCGAATTTAATTCTGTGACTAAATTCAGGTTTCAAATACGCTTAATTTACGTAAAAACTATAATCCCGATTGAATTTTATTACTTTTGACACATATTCGAATTCACTTTCCTTCCGTACCTCAAATCACTTTTACATTGAAACTCGTACGCATAAATACTACAAAAAATCTACGGATACTGATTACACTTTCACCCAATTACACTCACCCACACTCTGAAACACACTTGTAATCATTGGCTACCACGATAAATTATATCTAATTGCAGTTAACTGTTTGATATTTACTCTGGATTATTTTAATTCATTTAGTTTTTAATTGCTGCTTACAATATATAATCTTGCCTGTTGCCTTTATTAAGTTATTTTAACCAACTTCTAAGCTAATCCGTTCTTCAAAATTTCATAATTCACAACTGACCACTAAGGATTTAGTTCTTCACGGGATGAACCAATTACTTTCATATTCTACACACTACGGCACATACCCACTCAGCTATACACGCTTATTACCCATATTTATACATACGTATACGCAATTATGGATAACTTCAACTATAAATTCCTTTTCCCCATTTTGGGCAAATCACCAACCACTTACACTCCGTACCTATTGCACATAAATACACACGTGACCCCAAATCTATACATCGTCCATTACGAAATGCTATCTTTCTTCTCTTTGTATATTATGAATGGTTAAGGCTCTTTTCCGTTCTACCCCAGCAACAAAAAATGAAATTATATATTATTTTCTACTGTAGTTTTACTTGCTGAATTCAATAATATCTATCTTATTTTGGAGAAATTAATAACAAAAGAGTTATAGTCCGTTTATTTTATTTAAAAGTAGAGATTGCATTTAAGATTTCAATAAAAATGTCCTTTCCTTTTTGTCTTCTCCTCCACAGAAATTCACATAAATAAGAATCTATCATATTTCTAGATGTTCCCCAATGTCTCTTGTTCCTTTGTTTAGCTAAATCAACTGTACGCCCTTGAAGATTGGTTAGGTTAGGTAGTGATAGTTTCATTAGTTAGCCTTATAAGGTTAACTAAACAAGGCTGGGGTAGAACGTTATTTCCTTAGCTATGTTTATGAAATTCCATTTATCATCCATAACAATATCTACAAAAGAGAGAAAAAAATTAATAATTATAACCATAACTAATTAAAGCACGAATACTTCTCCAAAATAAAATATATATATTATTGAATTCAGCAAGTAAAACTACACTAGAAATTGTTGCTGGGGTAGAACGGAAAAGATCCATGGTTAACAACATCTAAGTATCTAAAACTGTAACTAAATAAATTTTTCACTAAATTAATTTTACTTTTCTTTAAATAAATTTTAATATTGTACCAACTTATTCGTTCTTGCAATGAGTTCACAATTCTGCGACAGTTCTCTCACCGCTGAAGGCTCCATCCACCGATAAAATGTAATTCCATTTTTACCTACCATAGTGAATAAGATTATTTTATTAACTGTACGATCATGATAACTTCGGAAATTCTTATCTCTGTCCGTTCTGACGGATTAACCCCCAATTTAAATAGTTATATGAATTGAAAATTCCTGGACCTTTAAATTTGAATTTTCTTTTTACCCATTATTTATTAGGTATGTATCTTTTTCCCTAAAATCATCTTAATCCAGGTAATCCTTTCGAATTTATCACGGTCTAGTAGGTAATCTTGTTACTATAACGTTGGACAAACTTAAAATTTAACTTAAATTCGATTCAACCGTAATTGGAACTTTAACTGAAATAATTAGGTCGAAATGCCAGTAATAACTTAGATGGTTCATTAGTTTATAAGACTGTTTATGTAGTATGATTGCCACAATTGATCATACTTATAAATTTTTAAAGGTGACAACTTCGGACTTTATCGTACATTCTTGATATAGTATTTCCACTACAATACAATCCTAGTAATCAGACCTAAACATTATTAATTCACCTTTTGTAATTTTAAAATTTTTTCCCTGGATTTCTTTTTATTTCATTAATGTAATTATCATTCTTCCTACTAAATTGCCTTGATTAGTCCATCCGAAATTGTCACTGTTTCATTTTTTAATATTTTGTAAATAAACTTTCACCCCACCATCACATCCTTTTTCACAGGAGGGAGCAGTGTCACAATCATGCGACCTACCATTTCTATGGTTGAGCAGTATCCATGTTTGTGCCATTAGAAGTTCGCTGTAAGAAGCGAATGTCCCTTAACTATGCCTCTCTAATTCGTCTCCTTTAATTTCTCCCAAATAATGACTTATACTGTACGTACGGAGTAAATCACCATGACGGCATAAAGTAACTTAATTTTCTTCACGTTTTCCATACCTTGAATACTGAATCACGTGTTTAGTACGTGGATATCTTTCGTATTCAATGTATGGTAAATTCTTTAATAATAATGAAAACTTCGCTCTCTATAAGTCATCATTTATATGTTGTGTCCTGTCTAGTGTTATGCAATATAAATACTATTCAACCATACTCATTCATACATCCATGATCTTTCTTGACCGCTATCCTTTATTAATTTTATTACTTATTCATTCATCTACCTATTGTCTACTTATGCCCTATCAATCTATCAGTCCATGTTTACTCGTGTCTATATTATGCACACAACCTATTGTGTGACAACCGATATGTGTACAATACTTTGTGCATTCATACATGTCCCTTGATGATCATGATTACGTACATGTAAAAACGTCCACATGTATTCTTTATACTTTTTCTTTTAATTATTTCACCTCTCGCAAGATATTTGTTAATGCTGATATGAATGTTCGAATTCCGATGACGTCGCCAAAAGCGAGCCTCTGAATCCGAACTCTTCTCTCTTGCTTCTACTACCAATTTATAACGTTAAGATGTTATGTTATGTTATTATAATATACTGTATTGTTTCCATGCCAGGCCACTGGTTCGTTATCTACTTACGTCACATAGTTATCCACGTTCTCACGACTTGTACTTACTATTTCTACCGAATTGTCATTCAAATTCTATGGTACTTATGTGTTACGTTATCATAAATGTCCGTGTACTTCCAATGGAAAGTACACTGTATTTTTCCTCCGCTTTCATCATCGCTGGCTTTTAGGCTTTCAAACTATGATAACCAACCATTCTTCTAATAACATTTGACATAATTTGGCGTAATTATTGTTAACTATAAATATATAACATTGTTGTTAATCCCCTTTAAATTATAGAACAACGAAGAACTCTCCTTCATTATTTAAATTGTATCACCTATTTAGATTAATTCAGTATCAGATATGTCAATTAACTAATTGCTAAAATTGTAATGAACGGTAATAATTTAATACATTATTAATGTACTTAATGTACTTGGTACATGTCGGCACCCCGACATTGTCGCCATCCAAAAGTGTATACCTTACAAAAATTAGAATTTTTTTTGTTAATTTTTTTATCTTTCTAAATTTCGTTGCATGCTTAAATTATGCTTAACGTCAGAATTATTTAGCTCTCCAGTTAAAGTGGGAGCTCAACCTTCAACTGCACTCCCCCAAAATTTTGACTTATTTATTTCTTGTATTGTAAATTAAATTATTCCTGCCTTAGCCTTTACCCGAGGAGGCCGAGCCCCCCCTCGCCTTAAATTTCTACCTTACCCCTTACTCGAGGAGGACAAGCCTCCTTGCTTTAAATTCCTGCCTGGGCCATTGTTACAAGAGGTTGCACCTCTTTCCCTTTAGATTCCTGCCGTAGCCTTTATCCGAGGAGGCCGAGCGCCTCGCCTTAAATTCTTGCCTTAACCTTTACCCGAGGAGGCCGAGCTCCCTCGCCTTAAATTCCTGCCTGGGCCATTGTTACAAGAGGTTGCACCTCTTTCCCTTTAGATTCCTGCCGTAGCCTTTATCCGAGGAGGCCTCGCGCCTCGCCTTAAATTCCTGCCTTAACCTTTACCCGAGGAGGCCGAGCTCCCTCGCCTTAAATTCCTGCCTGGGCCATTGTTACAAGAGTTGGCACCTTTACCCCTTTAAATTCCTGCCTGAGCTATTGTGAAAAGAGGTCGAACTTCTCCCCCTGCAAACTTCTGACTTTTAGTGGTTATCGTAAGAGGCTGTAAATTCATTTCCCTCCTTCAGTGCCTCGTCCTGTATATATTTTGTGTAATAAAAATTATATGAGTGAACGAAGACTCCAATTTAGAACTGAAGTGTTTCCATTCACCCCTTCGGGAAAAAAACCTGGTAGAAACTGTTTATTGTTACTCGGATGCTCTGCGGCTAAGGCCGAGCTTAACCAACAAGGACCACCCTCGTTGGATTGTCCAAAGTGTATTCATCTTAAAAGTCGCCAGCGGGCAGTGGCTCGCGCACACGCGCGACATATATATATATATACAGGGTCCGCAAAAAAAAGGAGCATGACGAAAATTGCTCTCACGCCCGCATTTTTTGCCGGACCCTTAAATGTTGTATATCTAGCTAAAGATAAAAGAGCCCAGAGTTGTATAAAACAAATTTCATCAAAATCGGTCATAAAATAAAGATTTTATGGCCACAAACGTGCAATGACTAAAAAAAGTGAATTTCCGCGTAAAAATTTATTGTTTTTCTCATTTTAAATTATTTTTTTCAGATGCCTAAATAATTTTAATCAATAAAAATGATAATATGCCCTTTTCTAAAGAAGATAAAATATTAATAAAACATTATAGACTTGATAAAAATTATGGCGCAATAAAATTATTACAAGAGTTTCCGAATAAACCATGGTCGAAAGGAGGTTTGGACAAGCTGTTAACGGTAGAACCACCGCGAAATTCCCAAAATGACAGCGTGTATTCAAGAGTTAATCGTAAAAATGAAATACCAGATGATAGACTTTATGCTACCCGTAATCATTTTTCTGCCAGCGTAATGGTATGGGTCGGTGTGTCTAAACTAGGCAAGACATCTGTTTTTTTCGTAGAGCCAAACATCAAAGTAGACGCCCGCTATTACACTGAAACTTTGTTGGAACAAATGCTGCCCGAAATGAGACGATTGGCGAATAATGGTTACTTCTTATTCCAACAGGATGGCGCTCGGGCGCATACCGCTAAATCAACTATTGAATTTTTAGAAAATAATGTTCCTGAATTGCTTTACCCAAACGATTGGCCCCCTAATAGTCCAGATTTGAATCCCGTAGACTACGGAATATGGGAAATGTTGGCTGAGAAAGTGTACAAGCATAAGATCCGAAATGTCGAACATTTGAAAGAAGTTATCGTACAAAAATGGGAAGAAATTATCCAAGATCAAGTAGATAAAGCTATAGATCAATTTAGGCCCGATTACGAAGGGTTGTAGAGGTTTCTGGCAAACATATCGAACAATTTTTTTAGTCTTATAATTTCGTTTTCTTTGGAAATTGTAAAATTATATGACATGTTGTAGTAAAACTTTTATATTTTCTTTAATTTTTGACGTATTGACATGAAATTTGGTACTAACTTAGTTTATTTGTTGCTTATTTGCCTAAAATAAGTTATTTGTCATTATGTGTAAAAATAAATGTACAGTAAACATTTTCGTCATGCTCCTTTTTTTTTTGCGGACCCTGTATATATACACACACATTAGTGGTGGACCGGATGTCAGTTTTTCAACATCTACGGATGCGGATCTTTAATTTCAATATCCACGGATGCGGATATTTAGTTAATCTATCAATATAATATAGAATTATGAATATATGACAATTTTTTCAAATTTCGTGATATTACTATTATGGCAGGCAATGCATAAGAATTAAAATTAATATTAATGTTTTCATTATGATAAAAATAATAACTTTCTCAAGAGTTTCAGCCACAGTGGAGTATGCACAGCGACACAGGCAGTGTTTGTTGATTTAATGGTATTTATATTTTGAGGTTTATATATTTGTTTGTTCATTAATAATTAATACTTTACATGAAAAGTGCATGAGTGGGCCTTATAAGCTACTTTATGAGCTAATTTAATTGTAAATTGCATAATTTATTAGAGGTAATATCCGCATAACATCCGCAGTCAGAAGTGCAGATGCGGATGTTAAAAATGATGCGGATATCCGGTCCACCACTAATATACATATATATATATACACACACACACACACACACACATATATATATATATATATATATATATATATATATATATATATATATATATATATATATATATACACACTAGGGTGGTCCACAAAATGGAAGTATTTTAAATTCTTCCTCCCAGGGTTTCATTAGGTTCCTTTTCCCAAAAAACTTCTCTGAGCAACATTTGGGTTCAATCGGTTAATATTTAGAGGTGGCTCAACTACCCCCAGAAGTCCACATTCATGGCTTCTGGGTCCCCCCCATATATATGGGTATTATCCGCTTGTTGGCGGGGGTATCATGGCTGACCAGGCCACCCATTGTTGCCCAGCTAAGATTGTGGACTTGTTAGAATCAGGAAACCTCTTTCGGTGCTCATCCACCACACTTAAGAGAAACTGGAGTTGATCTTCTCCTTTCGTCAGAGTTCCGCTGAAGGTCTGAATGAGAGCTACTGCCCTTTCAGCATGATCATTAACTACTTTGATGTTTCCTATGATTCTTTTAGCTTCTTGGAAGTTTTCATTCTCCTCCCAGGTGCTTGGGTCATCATCAAGAAAACTAATATTGATCAGTAGGGCCTTAAGAAGCTTTAATGATTCTTTGTGGCAAGAGTTTCTAATTTCAGTGTTTGCTTTGCATTCCTTGAGTCTTCTTCTCTTTGAGAAGTCTAATGACCCTCCTTTTCCCTCATACACTGGACCATGATTCCTTGGTGTCTGTGCACAGTTTGATCGAAGAGAGCAAGGGCCACCAGCTCTTCTGATAAGTACCATAGGTGGTTTTCAAATTTCTTGAGAGCTGCTTTGGCCACTTTCTGGTCATGATAGTCCTTTAACTTTTGGATAAGATCCAGATCATTCTTCGGAGCTTGTGATGGAATAGGAGCAGTGATCCAGCTTTTTAAGTAGATTAGGAATCCAAAAAGGGTAAGGGTTTTCAGGTCCTTCTTCTCTCGAGGAGTCAGGGTGATTTGATTTCGAAAAGCCACATTTGATGGCATAGATAACTTTAGCCATCCACCTTGCATAGTGCGTGCCAGCAGGATGTTTGAATGTGTAACTTTCAATTTTTTCACCAAGAAAGATCAAAGAAAGTTCCAAAAACGCTTTATAGTCATCTCGAAAATTTCCAGTGGCCAGATGTTCTTTGGCAAAGGCAATTATTTCATTTCTGAAAGGATCAACTTGCTCCTTCATCTCATCATCATCCTGTGATGTAGAGAAGGTTTTTAAATCAATGTAGTCCCACATAGATTGGAACCTTTTGAACAAAAGTGGCTCAGGGGCAGAAGATGAACCATGGACTGCTTCAAACACTCCTCCATACATGACTTCCATGCAATGATGCCTACAGGCAAAATAGAAGAGTGGTCGACCAAGTTTCTGTTCCAGAAGAACGCATGCTCCCCTGTTTGTTCCTGTATTTGATGCTGTAGTATCTGATAACATTCCGATTATTGACTTATCTATGTTCCATTCGGAAAGAAGATTATACACTGCAGCTGATTGAGCTTCCCCTGTTCCACTTGGTAGTTTGGGAACACCAAGCAGTTTTGAATCACCTGATTCAACTGAAGAGACAAGGACTGGGAGTCTGTCTACCTTTTTTTTCTCTGGCAAGTAGATTAGGGATCAACTTCCCATCCCAGTGGACAATCGAAATACTTGGACTAAAGCTAGCTTTAATGGCATGGGTTTATTTGCCTTCGATGCCTCTCTCAGTGCCTTTTGATTGAAGAACGAGAGATGTTCACCTCTGAAAGATCTTGACCAAGGCTAGATGCAGTTTCAGCTAATACAAAGGTGGCCCTCCTGTCACTGATGCCAGTCCTGTCCAGAGCAGCAGCCAATTCAGAGAGATATGATATTCTTTGCTGCCTTTTCTTTGATGGAGTTGGTCCGCTGGTAGATGGGGGATTAATAAGGTAATCTTCATCTTCTCTTTCTGACTCACATAAAGACTCAGAAGAAGAACTTCCCTGATCTAGCATAACTTCCTGTGAAGCAGCATATTTTTCTTCTTCAGCTTTCCGCTTCCTATTTACCAATTTCATTTGCTTCTCAGCAGCTCTCTTTTCTGCCTTGTCAGTCACCATATCTGCAGAGACCATTGATCCCACTCGTCCCGCTTTCCTTTGTTGGATCAAGAACTGCCGGTCTTCTTCATTTTTGATTAAGGTAAAGCATCAGCATGGACGACATCAAATAGGTTCTCCAGTTCTTCCTGAAAGGTTTTCTCTTTTCTAACTGAGAGTTGCTTTTCCTCCCAGCATTCTTCTTAATCACTTTCCACTCCAAGTGTAGAGCCTGAATTTTGTGAAGAATGTGGTCTTTCCTTTGAGTAGGGATTCAGGCTCTCTCCCAGAAGAGACGCAATTCTTCAAAAACAGCTTCTGAACTAGGTTTGATCTCCTTCTTCAGACTTGATGATGGTGGAGGAACATGCGGAGGACCTGGCCACGGGAAGGCAGCTTGGCTCCAGTGATTGTTTCCTCTGACTTTTTCATTAAGTAAAATGTACGTTTATTTGACATTGCAAACCTGTAAATTTAATAAATCTATCTGAAAGAAAATAATCATTAGTTAATGTATCTGTAAATAATGTTTTTTAATTATTCACTATATTAATAAAGGGCATAGTGGTAACAAAAAACAGCTTTGAGCCACCCCTAAAAGTTACTCGATTTGCCTTAAATTTCACAGGAAATATTTTTTAGCTAAAAGGAACCAGATTATAGCCTGGGAGGAAAGAAAATTGAACTTCGATTTTTTACCCCATTCTGTGGACCACCCTAATACACACACATATATATACATTTTATTTTTTTTGGGGTTTCAAAGTATGACCGCTCATGGCCACCAAAAGAAAGGTGGATAGCAGAGGGAACCACAGGACGAAGACTATGGAACAGCGAACAGAAATGAACAATAGACGGGGGAAAAAAAAAAAAAAACATACGGAGAAATCATAGCGGAGTCACAGCCGGTAAAGAAGTCGGGAACGAAGGAAGAAGGAGAACAACCCGGTTACCGAAAAGTAGGGACCTTCAGATAGAATAGCGCCAAGCCTATCACAAGGCCAGACGCTCACCAAAAAGGGAAAATATTCAGCGCGCAGCGCAGAGTAAAGCGGACACTCCACCAGGAGGTGGGCAACTGTAAGTGGAACGTTACAATTGGGACATCGGGGCACCCGATCCCCGGCCATCAAATAGCCATGGGTCAGGTGGGTGTGGCCAATACGGAGGCGGGCCAGAGCCACCTCCTTATGGCGCGACCGATGGAAGGAAGAGGCCCAACATCCCAATTTGGGTTTAATCTTGCAGAGTTTGTTATTTGTAGCGCCATCCCAGCGACTCTGCCACCGGGAGCGCAAAAACCTACGAAAACCAGGGATGTAATCGGGAAAAGGGGAGGGACACGGGTGAAACCTGTAGTCTGCACGCGGAACGGGCAGCTTGATCGGCAGCCTCATTTCCAGCCACATTAACATGTGCAGGGACCCAGAAAAATACCACCTCCTTGCCACCAGAAGTGACAAGGATATGGCACAGTAACTGGATACGTCAGACCAGTGGGTGGACGGGGTCGAAACACTCCAAGTCATCCAGGGCACTGCGGGAATCCGAATAGATGACAAACGACCCATCCGGATACTCCCGCACCACCCCCAGAGCGCTCAGAATGGCATAGAGCTCCGCCGTGAAAACGGAAGCCTCATCAGGGAGGCGGGTACATCGGGGCGCAAGGGCAGACGACTGGGGAACAGCCGCAGCCCCAACGCTCCCCGACGACCTCGAGCCATCCGTGAAGACCGCAACACATGCTGAAGAAACAGAGACCGAAGCAAGGCAGAGTCAGAATCGGCCCTGCGAACAGGGCGCAACGCCCTACAGCATGCAACAGGGGTGCTTTTCCAAGGTGCAACACCCTCGAAAGAGGCCGGTATGACGGATGGAGGAGTGCCCGTGTCGGTGAAATACCAACCCCCATCCCGGCAGAACGCCCTCTCAACCACCTGGAACAGAGGAGTTGAGAAGACGGAGAATATATATATAAATGCAGTAAAATCACAGAATACGTGATCTTATTAATAAATAAAAAAACACAGGGAAAAAGGAAAAAGAAATACGAAATCCGAGCGCTTTCGTGATATATTCACATCTTCAAGGACAAGAAAGAAATAGAAAGAAATATTTCTTTCTTGTCCTTGAAGATGTGAATATATCACGAAAGCGCTCGGATTTCGTGTTTCTTTTTCCTTTTTCCCTGTGGTTGTTTGCTTATATATATATATATACGCCTCGGTGGTGTAGTGGTTAGCGTCGCTGACTACGAAACTATCGGCTCCGGGTTCGAGACCCGACGGCAGCCGGCGCGCAGCAAAACCCAGCTGTTCATCCTTCCACACAATAAAGAAAGTGGTTGGTAGATAAATGGGTACCCTAGGTGGCCTAGTGGTTAAGACGCTGGGCTGCTGATGGGGCGTGGTTCGGATTCCACGTTAAACTGTAGGTCTAAGGTGAAGTGAAAAGCTTGACCTTCGTGAGAATGAACAATTCGGGCGGAAGCTAACCAAAGGTTAAGGTATATATATATATATATATATATACACACACATATATATATATATACATACGTGTATATATATACACACACACACACTATATATATATATATATATATCATATATATATATATATATATATACACACACACATATATATATACACACATATATATATATACACACATATATATATATACACACACACACACATATTATATATATATATATATATATATATATATGTTGTTTCGTGCGTTGGTCTCTCTTCACACGGAGGTCAAGCTGGTGGCCCCGCCTCTAGGTCTGGCCTGGTGGAGGAGCGAGTTGCTTTCTTGCGCTCTCCACCGTACATAGTCAGGCACGCCCTTCTCATCTGGTACTGTCCTGAGCCAGGCATCCAGTCTTTTCTTGAAGACTTCAACTTTGACCCCTGTTACGTTTCTGAGGTCCTTAGGAAGCTGATTGAAAAGTCTTGGCCCCCTGACAACCAAGCTATTTTCCTTCAGGGTTGAGGAGGTCCCTTGTCGGGCCTTTAATTTGGGAACACTGCACATTCTGCCTTTCCTATTTTCCAGTGTTGTTTGTATGGTAATTGGGTTTAGTTTTAGGTTTGGTACCAGTTTTTCGATCATTTTCCATATGTAAATTATGATGTACCTCTCTCTTCTTCTTTCCATTGAGTACAGATTTAGTTTAACTAGTCTTTCCCAGTAGTTGAGTTCTTTGCAGCCATCAATCTTGGCTGTGAAATGCCTTTGCGTTTCTTCTAGTTTATTAGTTTCTTCCTTTTTATATGGGGACGTCAGAACTGAGCAGTATTCAAGTTTTGGTATAATCAGTGTTTT
>JAJOZX010001062.1:860000-872500 GCA_023014485.1 Bathynomus jamesi | reverse complement strand
TAACCACTAGGACACGTAGGGTACCCATTTATCTGCCAACCACTTTCTTTTATTATGTGTAATGACCACCTTAGACCTACAGTTTAACGTGGAACCATCAACAGCCCAGCGTCTTAACCACTAGGACACATAGGGTACCCATTTATCTGCCAACCACTTTCTTTTATTATGTGGAATGACCACCTTAGACCTACAGTTTAACTCCGAACCATCAACAGCCCCGCGTCTTAACCACTAGGACACGTAGGGTGCCCATTTATCTGCCAACCACTTTATTTTATTATGTGTAATGACCACCTTAGACCTACAGTTTAACGTTGAAACCGAATGTTATTTTTAAAATATAATTATGATATATTTCTTTATACCCTCTCGATTACATTAGTGACTAATGATGCGGGAAATTGAGTAAATGGAAATATTATTTTCTCGAAAACTATGGGTGATAGAAAACTTCTGAAACCATATTTGGAATCAATATCAAAAGTTCTATACGAATCACCAAATAATTTTCAAAGGAGAATAAGAGCATTAATTCTATTAGTGAAAATATAAAGATGCAATTACTCGTCCGTACCCGTTATAGCGGAATGGTACACGTCATAGCTCCACCCAGCTACATCGGCAGCCAATCACGACGAACATCTGGTCTTTTGGGCGGAGCTTGGCGAATGTGCATATAAAAGGGGATATTTTCAGTTGGGAGTAACAGTAGCTATTTTCGCATCAGTGAATAATCATTCCTCAACCATGGACCTGTACGTCTCCCCAGATTTGTATGAAGAAAGTGATACTGCAGCATTAACCGCAATTAGTCTTTTCAATGCGATTGATTGTGGCGAATTATTTTCGACGCAAACCGTAGAAGATATTTGCAGTGACGCTCCTTACAATCCGACGCAAGGGACTACCATAGAAATGTAAGTGTCCATAATTCGATTTTATATATATATGGAGAGTTGTAGTATTTCGTCAAATAGATACTAGTCAAAAATGTCAATCAATGTTATTTCCCCATCATGCTAAAATCGAAATTGGTAATCGAACCAAAGATATCTTCACATAATGGGGATCTGTCTGTATACTCTGTATATGTTTTAAAAGCATTATTCCTTTAAGGTCCGATGAGGATTTGACACGTGTTATACAATCTTTTGAAGAACCTCGGAATATGGATGATATACTGATCAGTCAGCAGTGTCACACATCCTCCACCATGGACCTGTACGTCTCCCCAGACTTGTATGAAGAACGTGATACTGCAGCATTAACCACAATTAGTCTTTTCAATGCGATTGATTGTGGCGAATTATTATTTTCAACGCAAACCGTAGAAGATATTTGCAGTGACGCTCCTTACAACCCGACGCAAGGGACTACCATAGAAATGTAAGTGTCTATAATTAGAATTTTATATATATATGGAGAGTTGTAGTATCTCGTCAAATAGATACTCGCCAAAAATGTCAATCAGTGTTATTTCCCCATTATGCTAAAATCGAAATTTTTATGGCGTTCACTCCTCGAACCAAAGATATCTTCACATAATGGGGATCTGTCTGTCTGTATACTCTGTATATGTTTTAAAAGCATTATTCCTTTAAGGTCCGATGAGGATTTGACACGAGTTATACAATCTTTTGAAGAATCTCGGAATAGGGAGGGTATACTGATCAGTCAACAATGTCACACCGAAATAATGTAAGTGTTTTTCGATCTTTTTGGGATAAGAAGACACAATATATTTTCATAAATTTATTAAATGAAAGAAATCAGTACAATAAACGAATATACCGTTACAAATATACGAACAAAAACATTATAATATACAACGAGTACGTACAATTGGAAAACGGTTTTTTATCTGTCTGCATACCATTTCATCGTTTCGGTGAGTGTGACACGGGTCAAATAAATTTAAAAAATTTATAAATTCTTTATCATTTGACATATGCATGAGAAATGAGACACAGTACATTCCGCAAACATTAGTAAAATATCCTGCATACGAAATGGGTTCCATACAACTTCGGGAATATGTAACTGAGCGAGAAATTTTACAATAATAGGGTCACTCCAGGGTTGAGTACCGAGTGAATCAAAATAGTACAGGCGCTGTCTATTTTTAAAATAGACAGCGATCCAGTGAATCCCTTCATTACCGATGATGTCTGTGTTCACAATAAGACTACCGCATTCTCGCGTACTTGGCAAACTCAATGTTTCATTCTTCGCAAACACGCCGATAAATTTGGAACGTGTGACTCGCTCCATTACTTTCTGAAGTGTATTAGCATCCATTTTAAAAGTCAGTGATAACGCTTCTAAATCTATCTACTTCTATTAGGGCTTGCGATTCGAGATATACTAGTACACTAATAGGAGCGTCTATAGGCTTGGCGAATTCCAGCCGCACTGAGATGTTACCGCTCTGCTGTGGTGTTAAATGGGTATTTACGCTAGCAGATAAGTCAGGTGTAATGTCAAACGGATAAAGGTTAAATTGATCAATGAATTCTTCCTGCGTTACCCCATTACCAAGCTCATCACAATCACCTGCAATATGGGTCAGATTACTATAGGCTCTGGCACAAAGAGGTAACACAGCGTCTGATGAATAGTCCGTACCCATTGTTCCACCCAAAGCAGTGCCATTAACGTTAGAGTTATATTTTTAAGTCCGAAATTCTCGAATTTAAAGGCACTCTTTTTATATTTTCCATTCACCGAAGCGTGGTCCTGCATGCCGATTAATATCCTTTTAGGAAGATTTCCCAGGGCAATGTTTTCTATCTGCTTCGATGCCAACCCTGCAGGAACCGTATATAGTTTGATCTGCACTCTGTTAATAGGATATTTCACTGTAGCGTTTAGTAAATTTTTCTCAATTTCTAGTTGTTTTGGTGAACTTAATTTCACTCGCCGTACGCGGAGGTATGTGTCCATAATGTGAACCACAACGGACTTTGCACCCTCTTCTTGATTCGCATCCAGATTTAAGCAGATCTCAGGACTCGTGCGGGTGAGCTTTATTTTCATATCCACCCCGTTCACAAGCAACTTCTCCTGGAAAGTGAAATCTGTGTGCAACCGTCCAAAACACTCGTATATTTTCTTTTTAGAATTTTTAAATTTGTCCTTTATACTATTTTCATCTTTAGTTTGATAATATCCCTCCGCACTTAAAAAGGTAGCCTTCGCTTCTTTGGAAAAGTTGAGGACATTTTCCAAATAGGCTCGTAGATGATAGTACCCCGTGCCTGCCGATATGTTGGTCTGATTTAAATATACGTCACACTGGTTGAATATGGCGTGCAGAAAGTTTGTTTCAGGGTATACAGCATATTTGTCATCGCAGGCCGTTCCATCAGAATGGGCTATACGTAGCTTAGCGTACATGTGCACACAGCTTGGATCAAAAAAGTAAGGACCTGAGCTGGGTATCACGAATTCTATAGGTGCACTCGGTGAACTAATTGTGTTTAAAGGGTTAATTGTAATAAAGTCACTGTGCTCAATAGAAACTTGGGTTGGCGGGAGCTCAAAAAAGGACAGCTCCGATTTACAGCATTGTGAACTACATGGGTGGATGAAGCGTGCCATGGCGAAATAGTGACTCCTCTCTCGACAAGTGGTAAACAAACTATGATTCATGAGATCAATATCCTTAGCTTATATCAGTCAAAAAAGTGGTCAACCATAGGTTTCATTCGCTTACAGCATTTCTTTTTTGATAGCCTTTTACGTTTAATACCACGTGACCCCTTCTTCTTCCGGGGAGCCCTCTTCTTCTTCCCGCCACCACGCATTTTTCTCTTTGCATCTTTGATGATTTCGTTCCGTGTACGCTTTAAATGTTTTTTTAGAGCTTCTTTAGGTTTAGCCCCGGCCAATATGTCTTCTGCAGTGTTAAGGCCTGATTGTAGCGCTTTCCTTCCAAGGTATCTGGCACCCCTCTTCAGCAAAGGAACAGCCGTACGTAGTATGGATGAAAAAATGGATCCAAGTCCACTACCGCGCTGGTATCGCATCCCTCGATAGACGGTGAAAGGCTTTCTATCCATTATAACTCAGTGCGTCGAAAGTGTAGCTTCACTGTTAAGCTCCCGTTACCGAATGGGAAGTTTTCGCCCTCAATCGTTCTTATATATATTGTGATATTGGTTATTAAATTAGTTGCGACATTCACATAATGGGGCCTGTCATATGTAATACTCAAACTCCTTCCTCTATGGTTGGGGATGTGAGCAATGCGCAGCAGGCGTGCCTGGGTATCCCCAACAAACTGGTGCTCCACTATATTACTGTAAATATAGCACATGTCTGGGGACCTTTCAGCCAATTTCTCCATCTTCAATTGATACATTAATCTGGACAAGTTATACTGTGTCTCGTGAAATGTGTCTCTTTGGAAGGCTGCGCTATATCGGCCGTTGGTTAGAATTTTGAACTTTCTATGTTCTTTAAGACGTCTGTTAGTCTTTGATTTTAGGATTAGTGTATGTGCAGGGTTGTTTACGATTTCATATACTAAATCATTCGTAAGGTTTGAGTTTCTTAAACTCACGTTTAAGCCTCTCACAACATCCTCGGCCGAACCATATTGACCCGGCCCTAGTCTTACTTCTGTACTGTAATACCGTGTAATCTTAGTCCGAGCGATGCGCATAGTTTCATCCATAGCTACCCCAGCTTTTTCACACTCGTCAATGTCTCTAAGAATCGTAAAAACGGTTTCTTTATGTTCAATATTTAAAAAGACGGTGTCCAGCTGAATTTCGCATATCCCCACCTCATACGAATCACGACCCAATTCAATGTGCCCATGGAGTTCTGTTACAAAGTTGGCTAGCGTGTTGTTAGGGTGTACAGACAGGGACGAGGAGGACGGGAGTGTGACGTAGAAATGGTTAGGAGCCATGTTGCATACTATTTAAGCTTCATTATTGCATCAGCTTTTATATAGGTGTTGAAGCTTTCTGGGTACCCTAGCCATTTCACCAGGTACATTTTTCTCCTTCCTGAACCTTTGCTTCCTAAAATTTTCTCAATTTTAAACACATTTTTTTCTAAATTAAACGCAACTTTCTGCAATTCCTCGCGGTAAAAGCCTCCTGAGATTTCTTCCCCATTCAAATCTTCAATGTAATACATCATTATCTCACCTTTAGGTCTCACAGCCCTAACTTTAAAAATCTCGCGTGTCCATCCTTGCTCAAAACCCTTTGCGAATTTATTCCCCGAACGCGACAGCCTTACATAATCATTGATTTTGAAGCGCACAGAGTGTGGTGGTGGTGGTGGTGGTGATCCATCTCTTCTCGGGAGCGTACCTCTTTCTAAAACTTCGTTAGGTGTTGCCCCAATCGTGCGATGGTGTGAGCGGTTGTAGGATGATGCCAATGATTCCAGAATGTCTAGAAATCTGTATGTGTTTTTATGTGTAAAATAACGGTGCATGCGTTCCTTTATGGTGCGCTGAACTCTTTCAGCTAAAGAAGCCTTATGTATAGAATTGGTTGTGTAATAGCTGATATTAAACTCTGTCAACATATTCTGAAAAGCACGGCCTATAAACTCCTTCCCCATATCCGTACAAAAATAGCCAGGAACCCTGTTTTCTTTTAACATTAGCGTTTTGGTGGCTTTAGCAACTGTTTCAGGTGATTTATTTTTCAGAGGAACTAGCCACAGATATCTAGAGAACACGTCTATTATGAATAGAATGTAGCGGTAACCATCGTTATACACAGAATATCTTTGCATGTCTGTTAAATCTGCTTGCCAAATAGAATCAATCGAGGAAGCCGTTGTCTTGGCTGTTTTAAACCTTTTTCTCACAGGCTTATGAAGCGTATAAGCGTCCTGCTCCCTCAAAAATCTTTCAACATCTTTTTTTCCTACTCCGTAAACACTTCTGTACAGTCTATCTACGCCGCCGTAAGAGGATGGGGTAGAAATGTCATAATAGCGTTTAGTTAATACGTTAGCCATTTGCGTATTTTAGAGGCACGTGGGTAGGGTTGGTTTAACCTCTTCTTGCTCCTCTTCAAAGGTGTTACCGCCGGGGGTGACGGCGCCTTCAATTGTGTCACAGGCGTTGCATGTTCCAAGTCTTTTAACCTGTTCAGATTTCCTATCAACGTTTTAGGGACATTTATTTGTTGTAGTCTTGCTTTAATATGCTTCCATCCTGATGGTGATGGCCTATCCCACTTTCTCACCAGATCATGGACAATGTCTACGATATTCGATCCCTGTACCTTTGATCCTTCCACAATGATCTCCCCTGTATCGGTCCATTGTATGGCGGGATCCTCATTCAATAGATTATAAAGACTTAAGCCTTTACTCCTCAATGTAAGTGGGAGGGTATTTTTTAATACATGTTCGATATGTTGTGTGGCTAATCTTTTTGGTTGGTCAGCTGTGTCGCCGGGTACAGATCCTATGTCGCCATCGTCCCCCGTGCTGTGCCTAATAACCACAGGAATCTCTGTAGGGCTCTTATAATTTTCGTACTCGTGAAGAAATTTCTGCAGAGCTTCTTGGTATAAGATTCTTTTCTCATCAGGTGTTTTTTCACTGTTTAATAGGGCTAACAATTCGCTTTCCATTCTTTTAAGTCTGCTTTTACGGGGATCTAGATACGTGTCTGGATTCCTTTGCAGTGAGGCGTACACCTCGTGGGGAATCACTACCACTTTCTTCATTATATTAATCTAGTCAGTAAAGGACCCAAAACTGAAAATAAGATGGGAGAAATGACCCTCCTGTTTGTACAATAATTCGCTTTTTCTTCGCTACAGTTTGGCTTTTACGAGCGAGTGCACGTATTATGTTCTTGTAGCGGCGTAGGCGAGCCTTCTGATGGGTTTTCATTGATACATTGCAATTTATAACGTTAAGACAGATTTCACAGATGCATTTTAAAAAGTCGGCATCGATATTTTTAATAAACATCTGCTGCATTGCCCGAGGCAGTCGATGATAGATTTTTATTAATTCACGGTATTTCTTTAGTCTCTTTGTCATTCTGGAATATACACCGTTTCAGGCTCGTTTGGAAATATATTCGTTCGCAGAAGCACTCTAAACGTGTTTCGCGGATGAAGGTCGCAAAGCAAATATCCGTAACGCGTGCTTGTAGCTTCTTTATAAACTTCCAAAAACTCCTTACGCTGATTCGGGAACATTTGATTGGTTAACGTTAAGACAGATTTCACAGATGCATTTTAAAAAGTCGGCATCGATATTTTTAATAAACATCTGCTGCATTGCCCGAGGCAGTCGATGATAGATTTTTATTAATTCACGGTATTTCTTTAGTCTCTTTGTCATTCTGGAATATACACCGTTTCAGGCTCGTTTGGAAATATATTCGTTCGCAGAAGCACTCTAAACGTGTTTCGCGGATGAAGGTCGCAAAGCAAATATCCGTAACGCGTGCTTGTAGCTTCTTTATAAACTTCCAAAAACTCCTTACGCTGATTCGGGAACATTTGATTGGCTAATACCCCAATTTGTGATACATCTCTACGTTGCGCGAATAAGACTAGATATTGCGTATTTAACGACACATCGCGCATGTATCTATTTTTGAAAAATAGATTCTGATTGATGAAGAACACGCTTATGTTAAGATGGTGGGAGAATACTGTAAATGTCTCGGCAAACGTTTTATCCATCTCCAACATGAGATCGTCAATTACAATGATTGTATGTTCATTTCCCTTTAACGAATTAACGTCATATACGCCTTTGTGGAACAAAATATCATCTTGGTACTCGTTGAACACTGATTGATACGTCGAATAGCACCATATAACTTTATGCACAAATTTCGAGAACATCTCCCCCTTTTCTTTAATGATTTTAAGCATAAACACAGTTTTACCACATCCTGTAGGTCCAGATATAATACATGTGGATGGGCTCGTGAATCTGAATTTTTCTACAGAGTCCATTTCTAACACGTCACACTCCTAAGTGAGTCATTTACAAAATATTACAAATTTTGAGTGCTGATCCTTATATTTCTTCTCCCACAGAACCGTGAATGACGATGAGGTAGAGCAGCCCATCATTACGGATGACCTCGACGACAGTGTAGTTGTGATCTCCTCCCCTGAACCCTCACCAGCGATACCGGTAACACGTCCAAAGCGGAGGTATGAGATACCCACGTCAGGTATAAAGCGACCGAAATACGCGTCTGTTGCAGCGGTAATAGATCCCCAACCCTCAACCTCTTACGCAACAACACCCCCAGCAGCACCTAATATATCCCCTTATTCATCCGCCGCCCCCCGTTCTGTTAAGTCTACAATAATAGAGCCCCAACCATCAACCTCCTACGCAACAGGGCCCCCATCAGCAGCACCTTCCGCTAATATATCCACTAATTCCGCCCCCCGTTCTGTTGAGGATGGTATAACGCTGGAATTGGTGCGATCCGCAGCCCCCACCCCAGCCTTGACTAGAAATCGGTATAGAGTCAGGGTCGACCCTAGAGTCATGTATAGCAATGGTATTGAGCGCGGACTACGCCGGGTTGTAGAGCGTATTATAGAGTTTGCTCTTCAGAATCGTGACGAGCGTGAAGTCAGGACGAGTATGTCCTTTGGATTCGGGTCAGATGACGGTGATGTAGACGATTATTGGGTGATAGTGCCATTTAGACGTTTGGCGGCTGAAGATGTAGAATATATATTAGGGCGTATAATGCAAGCCGCCCAAAGTAGTATAGCCTTCAATATGGACAACTTCACGGTAAATATTGACCATGTATACCGTGTTGCGGGTCATAGTGCCATACCGTATACTCTTAACTTCAATTCTCAAGCTATTTATAGACGGCATATAAACGTCGATCGTGGTTGCGGCTTTATAGCAGTACTCTTAGCACGTATGTTTACTGTACAAAATACACGAACTCAAAAAATTTGGTTGCCTACAGTCGTGGAGCATGCCCGTAAACTAGCTGAAGACTGTGAACTTGAATTTGACTGTAATATGGGTCCTGAAGAGCTGAGAAGGGTAGAACAGGAAATGAATGTCCGCATAGTTGTGTTTGGGTTGGATGATCGTCGTAGGACTGTGTATGTTTTTAAAAGCTGTGTGAGAGATCGTACAAGGCCCCTACTTATTTTAGGATTGTCAGGGACAACGTATCTCCCCATCCGTAATATAAGGTGGCTTTACGCGAGTTATGACAAAAGTCGAAAATATGGGAGACATCATGATTTGTGTAAGGGGTGCCTCGAGTTTGCGGATGATATAGTGAGACATTGTAAAGAATGTCACATGGTATGTGAGCAGTGTAAAAGCACCAAATGTGAAAGCCGTGTAGTTGAAGCTGAGAAGAGAGACTGTGATGTGTGTAGACGCACATTTTTCAATAATAGCTGTTTTGATTTCCATAAATCAATTGGCACGTGCAGGAAAATGAGAATCTGTGAATGTGGTATGTTTCACACAATGGATAATTGGGGAAAATTTAAGCACAAGTGTGACGTAATTCACTGTCCTACATGCCAGGAGGAATATAAGGCGGATGGAGTAAAGCATGTATGTTATATGAAAGATGCTAAGCCTAAAAATAACCCCTGTATAACTGTATACTACGATATAGAAACATATACGAACGCTGAAACCAAAGAGGTAATTCCACATTTACTTGTGAGCCAGACTATCTGTGATGAGTGTATGGATATCGAATGTGACGAGTGCCCCAAATGTGGTAAACGGACAAACGTTTTTAAAACGAATGTCAGCGATAGTCCTGTGAAACTATTTGTGTCCTATATTGTCAAGTTAGCCGACAAGTTCAAAAAAATGACTGTGTATATTCTCGCCCATAACGGGGCAAAGTTTGACACGCAGTTCCTTTATAAGGAGTTGCTTGAACACGAATCCTCTGAGATATTTACAGGTGATCCATTGAAAAGAGGCAACAAATTAATACAGATGCAGATAAGAGGCAATGTACAATTTAAAGATACTTTATTATTCACACCTTGTAAATTAGCAAAGCTACCCAAGGTGATGGGAGTAGCAGCTGAAGTTTCCAAAGGATACTTCCCATACACTTTCCTCACCAGCGAGACTTTAAACTACGTAGGCCCACCACCCCCAAACATTATTTTGACTGCATGGATGAACGTGAAGACTTTGATCGATACTACGACAGTTTTAATGAAAGTAACCCTTATAATATAGCTGATGAATGTGAGCGTTATTGCGTGAATGATGTGCGCGTGCTTAGAGTATGTTTCCAGGCCTTTAGAAGGATGTACATAGCCCGTTTCAAATGCGATCCACTGCAAGTCGCAACCACCATCGCATCATTATGTTTTACGGTGTTCAAGAATAACTTCATGCCGAAAGACACCTTAGCCATTATTCACCGAAACAATCCCCGCAGTTACGGGCACAAGGCTATTTACTGGCTCATACACCTACAGCAACAGACAGGTGTATACATAAAGCACGCCCGCAACACGGGTGAAGTACCCATTAAGATTAATGGACGTGTTTTTTGGGTTGATGGGTTAAGTGAAAACCGTGTCACTGGTGTGAAGACTGTGTACTCCTTTAACGGTTGCTGGTGGCATGGATGCCCCCGTCCTGAGTGCGGAGTCACCGGAGATATCAACGGTAGGTCTCCTGCCGACTGTCTTGCATCGACCCGCACCCGCGATCAACTTATAGGATCACAGTTCACTCACAAAGTCTTGTGGGAGCATGAATATGATGCACGGATGGAGACAGACGAGGTGTACCGTGAGGAAATAAAAGCGATCAAGCGTTCAATGGTGCTGGATCCTCTCAAATGTGGTGATAGCTTGTTTGGAGGACGTACAAATCCTTTCAGACTATACTTCCCACCTACGGAGGGCGTGAAGCTCCATTACTACGATTTCTGTTCTTTATACCCATACGTGATGAAGAGCAATCCGTACCCCGTGGGCGCTCCTGAGAAACTGGTGGGGCCTAGCCTACCATCCATCAATGAATTTTCAAAAAATTTGAATGATCGTTACTTTGGGATCTCTTTCGTAGACGTACTCCCCCCACGCAATTTATGGATGCCGATCTTACCTGTCGTTATCGACGACAAGCTCATGTTTCCCCTGTGCGTGAAGTGCGCGGAAGAGGATAACGGCGAATGTAACCATATACCCCACCAGCGTAAGATCAGAGGCGTATATACAAGTCCTGAGTTGGCCCTAGCCGTGCGCCATGGTTATAGAATACTGAAGATACATGAGGTGTGGAGGTTTCAGAAGCTACCCAACCTTTTCACACCATATATAAACACCTTTTTGAAGGATAAGGTTGAGGCATCAGGGTATCCGCGAGGAGTTGATACCGAAGATGAAAAGTCTGCCTATATTCAACGTTACCGCGACCGCGAAGGTATACAACTTGATCGTGTCCAAATTGTAAAGAATCCTGGCAAGCGCTTTAGTGCAAAGTTGTGTCTAAACAGTCTATGGGGAAAATTTGCGCAGAATACCGGCAGAGGGAGCATTCATTTGGCACAAAGTTATAGCGATGTCTGGGATTATGCCAATGCCCCCGATAAAGAGGTCATGGAGATCGTAAATGTAGGTAATACTTACGTAATAAAGTACAACAACACTGAATTTGCCACAGATACCTCAAGGGTTACAAACATACCTGTGGCCAGCTTCACAACAGCCTACGCCCGTATAAAACTTTGGGGTCTATTGCATTCTCTTGGGCGGAGAGTATTGTATGCCGATACAGATAGCGTGATATTCACAGAGAGGGAGGGTGAATACATGCCCACTATTGGGGAGTTCCTCGGCGAGCTCACTGATGAGATCAAGGATGAGTATGGGGACAACGCATACGCCGACTCTTTTGCCTCAACAGGACCTAAGACTTATGGGGTACGGGTCAGGGTGGGGGATGAAATGAAATATATCGTGAAGGCAAAGGGTATTACGCTCAACCATGCGAATCGGGAGGTTGTTAACTTTGAGTCGTTGAAGGATCTAGTATGTTTGGATGAACAACCTCACCAACTAATTGTAGGCACCCACAATTTTCGGGCGCAGAAGCTGGGGGGCGTGAAGGAACTTAGGGGTACGATGGTGTGCCGTAACACCTATAGGAAACGTTACCAGTTACCTGGTACCTATGATACCGTACCCTTTGGATACCAATGATGCTTCTAACTCACACGTCTTGTATATAATCGTATCTATTTGTATATATATATATATATATATATATATATATATATATATATATATATATATAACTTGAATATCTCGTTTATTAAATCGTATTTGTAAATATATATAACTTGAATATCTCGTTTATTAAATAAATCATGTTTCAAATAGCGTTTCACTTTCTCCTTTGTGTGTGTGTGTGTGTGTGTGTGTGTGTGTGTGTGTGTGTGTAGGTGAAAGTTCTAAGCTCCGCCCACTGTAAGACCGTGAGTCATGCTACTATCTGGGAAT
>JAJOZX010001062.1:820000-855000 GCA_023014485.1 Bathynomus jamesi | reverse complement strand
GCTGCTGATGGGGTGTGGTTCGGATTCCACGTTAAAATGTAGGTCTAAGGTGGAGTGAAAAGTTTGACCTTCGTCAGAATGAACAATTCGGGCGGAAGCTAGCCAAAGCCAAAGGTTTTAAATATATATATATATATATATATATATATATATATGGGAATGAACTCAGAATGGTCCCCTGAGTTTTTTATGATACACACAGACAGTGCATGGAACAAGGAACTCTTCTGGGATAATTAAATCCACTATCGTCCGAATAAGTAATGGTAAATGACAAATACCATAGTTTTTCTTTTTCATGATACTAGCCTGACGTGGGCAACGGGTCACTCGCAAAGAGGTCCCATAAATATAGCTTCCCTCACCAGCTATCTGCAAAGCAGACAGGATCCAGCTTTGGGACATGGATCTAGGGTTTAAAGCAGCCTAGCCCTGCTACATTTAGAACCTCAATATAAGCAAAAGACTCGCTGCCTTCACGTCAGACTGAATACATCAAAGAAAAAGGGGTAATTATATTTTTAGCCAAAAACCAAAACTTAAACCTCAACTGGCAGAATTGAGCGTCCACTTTTCAAGGCCCTCGAGGCCTACTGAGCTAACAATAGGCCTCATGGGATTATTAACTTTGTGTGTTTTTACTAAGCCGTACAGATATGGTAGTGACGGATTGATACTAAGAAACTGCTGCGAAAACCCATTATAGTTGTTTTCTAATATTTCTCTTAATTTTCTGTTAAACATTTTATTAACATCCTCCAATGGGTCTCTATTTAGAGCAGAGGTCGGGGAACAGGGGTAAATTATCCCAAATGGGGTAAATTTATAAATTTTGGGGTAATGCGTGCGGTATGAGAGACACTTCCCTCAGAGCCTCAGTCGTGTGTATGGTATCATGAAACGAAGAGGTGCTTTTAGTGCTTGACACTTTGTGCCGATATTTTTTCGTATATTTTTATTTTATTTTGTTACATAAATGTGGCGTTATTCTAAATTTTAGAATATTACGAATTTACGTCCTGATTTTGATGATGATGTTTCAAAAATGAAACGGCATCATTTTTCCAAAACCTGAAGTGATGTTTTGAATGAAATTCTTCAGTTCTTCAATCCTTTTTACTAATTTTTGTGTGCTATTCTTAGTCCAGCATGTGTGGCTTTTTTTTATTTCTCCATAATAATGGATCCAATAAACATTTTTTGAATTTGAAGTTTTTGTATACCATATGCAACAATTTTAAGAGCAATTGGCTTGTTTTTGTTTACTTTGAAGTCTGGGGGTAATTTCATTTTACTCAAATAGATTTATGGGTAATACCCAAAAAAGTTCCCCGACCCATGATTTAGAGGTTTGTACGTGTCGCGATCACTCAATAACGTATTCATCTTTTCAACATAAATATTTTTGTCCATGACGACGATCGAATTAGATTTGTCCACTTTAGTAATATGTAATGAATCATTATTTTTAAGTGTTTTTAGGGCTTTTTCAAACGTCAACGGATAATTCGATTCATACCTCGTATTAAAAGCACTATACACACAACCTTTGGCTAAAGTCACCTCACTTTCGGATATATTACTGTTTTTTTCAAAATTAATAAAAGACAGCAATCAGTAAACTGCTGGGCTTTTTTGGGACTGAGAATCCTAACCCAAAACCTAACGCACATTTTGTATTGAAGTCTAGCTCATGGGACAAGTTAACAATATTACTAAAACCACTTTTTTTAGTCCAGTAACTATTACGAATTAAGTCTATTGTTTAATTTTCTGTTCTGAGTTCTACATCTTCTACGTAAGTAGTCGTAAATATCGTCCAAAAGTGTATTTTCCACAAATGGGGAACGGTGGAAAAAAAATAAATATTTTTTCTTACTTCGGACTCTCTGAATGCGTTCTTCACTTCGATACGGGCTATATTAATATACAGGGTGGGCCGTAAGTTTCCATACATAGGAAAAATTAAACGTTTGTTTTTATGTTTCAGATACCCTAAGAATATGCGTTTGACGTAAGATCTTGTTTACTGATGAAGCAAATTTTTACGTCAATGGAGGTTAATCGGCAAAACATACGTTATTGGAGTAATGCTAACCCTAACTGGCTGAGTCCGACGAAGATGCAAGGTGCCGGTAAAGTGATGGTGTGGGCCGGGATATGGGGTGACAGAATTATTGGACCAATTTTTGTCAGTGGAAATCTTAATGCCGAAAGGTATCTTAACATGTTGCAAGAAGAGATTTTCCCATCCCTGCTAAACGAGGAAGGTAACTTCCCAGTTTACTTCCAGCAAGATGGAGCTGCACCTCATTATGGTCTTCACGTGCGTCGGTATTTGGATCAGCAGTTTCCGGATGCTTGGATTGGTCGGCGTGGTCCTGTGGAGTGGCCTCCCAGATCCCCAGATCTCATCCCCCTTGATTTCTATCTTTGGGGGCACTTGAAGGCCATGGTGTATCAGGAAAAGATACGAGACATAAATCATCTAAAGGAACGTATCACCAACGCCATTACAAGCATAACGTCAACTGTGCTAATGCGTGTTCATCAACAGTGGGGAACACGTATTGAAATGTGTTTTCAAAACAATGGCAACCATGTAGAGCATATTATATAAATAAAAATGGTTGTCCATAAAATTTTTTTATTTTTCCTATGTATGGAAACTTACGGCCCACCCTGTATTTCTTTAAAATAATTCTTTCGGTGTCACCAAACGGTGTATCGTCCAACATACGGTATCGTCTTCCAAGAAGGGATTTTGGAATGACTTTTTCGCTACAACACTTTCTAAGGAAATCGAATTGGTTCTTAATAGAATGTGCATGGGCAATAGCAGAACGGTAACTTCTAAATGGAAGCCTGATGGAAGCCTATCTTTTCTGGATCTAAAAATTTGGATATGCTCTAATCAGTTCAAATTTGAAGTCTATCGCAAGCCTACTAATAATAACTCTTACGTGCATTTTTATTCTGACCATCATCCCTCGATTAAATCCTCTATTTTCTCTGCTATGTTTCTTAGAGCATTGAGAGTTGTCAGTCCTGAATTTTTAGATTCCGAGTTACGCAATATCATGAATATTGGTACTAAATTATGTTATCCTATTTCATTTTTAGATAACTGTCTTAGGAAAGTCAAGAATAGGTATTATAATAATGTAACTGTAAAGGAATTTGAGCGTAAAAATATCCTTAGCCTACCTTACCATGTTAATTTTCAATATCTCCCGACTTTACTTAAAGCAATTGGCATCAATGTAGTCTAAGTATAATAATACTGTTAAATCATACCTAATAAAGAATAGCCCGGAAAATGGTGTTGGATGTGTGTATTCGATTGGATGTACACAATGTAACTCAGTAATATATAGGCCAAACGGGTAAAACGTTAGATATTAGGGTAAAACAGCATAAATATGCTTGTAGAACAGCTAATAATTCCAATGCTTTGTTTAACTATATGTTTAGATGTAATCATAGCATCAAGTGGGATAGTTCTAAAGCGCTTGTTAAAAACAGATATAATAGAAAGAAATATTCTAGAATGTGCATTTATTCATTTTAAAAACAATTTCAATAACAGTGCGGGAATGTATAAGATTGACAATATCTTGTTCAAATTCCTTCTGCCTCTCATTAACTCTCGTTAAGTATGTGCTAATTGCTTTGGTTTCCGCTACGTTGTATATATTTATGGGCACCTTGCCTTCTGTCTTCATTCCCTGACGAGGTGTAGCTCTGAATACACGAAAGGCCTTGGAATCGTTTTTCTTTTTCCTTGTGGGTTTGCAGCATACATATATATTTGTAGTTTGTATTTGAAGTTTATCATAGTAATTCCGTAACTAATCTGAAGTGTTTCTTCTCCATATTTCTAGGGTCGACCTGAAACACCCTATGTATGTGGCAAAACAAATGTTAAGAAAATAATAATTGGGAGAGAATACACACCAAACCTGATGGACCAAATTTATTTCGGAAAAACAAAGAATAAAAAATGTTCACGAATAAAAAAATTAACTTTTATTTAAAATTATCTCTTCATCTTCATCTTCATCTTCATCTTCATCTTCATCTTCTTCATCACTTTCATCTTCATAATCCGATAGTTTCATTTCCTTCACATCATCATCATCAAATTCGTCGTCATAATTATTTTCGAAGTCATTTTCATTCGCATCACTTAACTTTTGAGATTTTTTCGAACTTTTTGATTGTGGGTTTTCATTTTCACTCATTTCTTTCCGCTGTTTCGGGGCGCGACTGGAGGAAAAAATGCATATAAATAAATAAATGACGTCTCGATGACCTGTCTAAAATATTGACCGCTTGGAAGGGACGTATGGAAGTAGTTTATGAGATGTGTAAAGGGAGACGTTTGTCTCACCTGACGTACCACTGCGGGTATACCTCCAACCTTATCATGAAAAAGACCGGTTAATCACCGAGTTGGGGTGGCGGTGGTGATACCTACTCCTGGTGGTCATTTAAGTGTCTTTGATCTCGATCTCGAGCGTCGTACCCATCCCGTTAAGAATGGGAAATGAATTCTTAGGAAATTAGAGTGTGTATAAAATCTACTGATTTTCAATTATCATATCTTGGAGAAAATGACTTGGAAATAGCCTCCCCCCCCTTTGAACCTACATTTTTGTATCCCAATTAAATAATGTTTATGATGAGATCATGCAGGAAGAGTAGAGGAAGGGAGAGGGTGAGGGAAAGAAGAATCATTGAAAATATGAAGTATCATGGAAAACTAATACAATACATGTAAATTCATTCGACAACTTCCAAACAATTCCTCTTAGAAGTACTTAGCTACACCAGGTTCAAATTTTTATTTCTGATTGGGCTTTACATCGCTTTCAAGACTCAGGCTCCATGTTAACTTCATAAATTTCAGGCCAATGGCTCGGGGTGTAAAGCTAAAATTCTTTATAACTTTATATTGCAGCTGTTTTTCAGTCCGTGAAACATGCATGAAATAAAGTGAAAAATAATTTTTTTATACCGAAACGCCTCAGGGCAACAATTCTACAGCCCAGCAACGCAGACTACTCCACGGTTTACCCAGACCGCTTCATACACCCTGAGGCGGCACAGTGCCAGCGCGTCACCACCCATATACCACATCGCTCCACATTCTTTTACCCAGCGCGAGTCTTTCACCCTCCCAGACGTACAGGCCCCGCTGACCCAAAGCTTCCTTCACCCCATCCCTCCATCTCCTCGGTCTACCCCTCCCCCTTTCCCCTTCCGCCTCCGACACGTAAATCCTCTTTACCATCCTCTCCTCACTTATTCTCTCCATAAGCCCAAACCATTTTAACACCCCATCATCTGCTCTCCCAACAAAAGTCCTCCGACTCCCACACCTCTCAAGGATAACTGTTTTTCACATGATCAATCCGCCTCACCCCACAGATCGTCCTCAAGCATTTCATTTCCAGTACATCCACCCTTTCCCTTTCCTTCGCATTCGCCACCCAAGCCTCACATCCATACAACACTCTTGCCACTACTATACCTTCATACATACCCATCTTCGCACCCATAGACACTGATTTCTCCTTCCAAACACTTCTTAGGGCACCCAGTACCTTTGCCCCTTCTTCCACCCATGACTCACCTCCGCCTTCATAGTCCCATTCCTCGCCACATCCACCACTAAGTACCTGAAATATGCCACTTTTTCCATTCCCTCACCATACAAACTTACACTCAGTCGCTCACGAACCTCCATTTCACAGCACCACATAACCTTACTCTTAGTCTTAGCTTCCTTCTTTCACACACCCTTCCGAACTCAGTTACCAGTCTCTGTAGCTTTTCTCTCGAGTCCGCCACCAGAGCCGTATCATCCGCATACAACAACCGATTCACTTCCCAAGAACCTTCCCCCGCAACATGCTTCACCCCCGCTCCCCTCCCCATGACCCTTGCATTCACCTCTTTCACCACCCCGACTATAAACACATTAAACAACAATGGAGACGTCACACAACCCTGCCGTAGACCCACTTTCACCGGAAACCACTCACCCTCCTCTCTTCCCACACGTACACATGCTCTACTCTTTCGATAAAAACTTTTCATTGCATTCAAAAACGACCCATGCACCTCATACAGCTGCAGCACTTGCCACAACGCCATTCTGTCAACCCTATCATACGTTTTTTCATGATCCATGAACGCCACATATAAATCCCTTTCTTTCTACAAGTATTTCTCACACATCTTCAACCCACAAACCCTCTACCTCTTCTAAAACCCCATTGCTCCTCCCCAATATGTTGCCCCGCGCAAGCCACCACCCTCCCATACACCTCACCTGGCACACTGAACAGGCTAATTCTTCTATAATTCGAGCATACATTTTTAACCCCTCCCCCAACTGCCTTTATACAGGGGGACGATACATGCACTCCGCCAGTCTTGAGGCAGCTCGCCTCTGTCCATACACATTAAACACACGGACTAACCAATTCACCGCCTTTTTTCATGAGCTCTACAGCGACCCCATCCACTCCTACCGCTTTTCCACCTTTCACCCTGTCTAGGGCCTCCACCACCACCACCTCCCTACGGACCAACCCATTCGCCAGTACTCTCGTACTCTAAACCCACTCTCTGCCCAAACATACCACATCTGTTTCCCTATCTTCTGACACATTCAGAAGTCCCTCAAAATACTCACTCCACCTTATCTTCACATCTCTATCTGTCATCACTTCCCCATCGACTCTTTTCAGTCATGCTCATCTGCCCTCTCACTTTCCTCACACTATTCACTTCTCTCCTAATCATCATCTTGTTCTCCCTGAAATTTTCTGACTCTCTCATACCCCACTTCTCTTTCAGCTCTCGCACTTTTCTCTTTACTTCTTGTCTCTTCCTCTTATACTCTTCCCAATCACCCACACTTATGCTCTGCAAGTACCGAGCATATACTACTACCCTCTTTTGCTTCGACATTTCAGCCTCCACATTCCATCATTCACTACCCCGTCGTTTATATCCAACCCCAACCTCTCGTACACCATACACTTCAGCACCGCTTCACTAAATATCTGCCACTCCTCTTCCACACCCCTTGTTTCACTCTCCCATCCTGCACCATTCGTATCAGGAGAGAGTGAATGACATCTGTTCTTCACAATCCATTTTCCTCGGTTCACTCACTTTCACTACCTCTCTCTCAGGCACGCTACCCGCCTCTTACTCCATGCCCACCACAAACCTTCACTTTCGCCTCCACCAAGAAGTGGTCAGACATTCCACCAGCCACTCCTCTGAACACATTCAGATCTAACAACTTCCCCCCTTGCAAATCTCGTCAGCAACACAATTCATTAGTGCCCTATCACCTCGGACACCACTCACCCACGTGTACTTATGTACATCTCTTTCATGAAACCATAGGACGACTATTATTACCCGACAGACTGCTTCTACTTACATTTCCCCGCCGTCATCTTGCTCCTCGTCGAAAATCTCCCCCTTTTCATCTCTCTGTCTCTTCCTGACGGCGCTGATGGAGAATTCATCTAAATCATTTTTGTCTCCTTGGGAAAGCTCCTCTCTCTTCTTCAAATCCTTCTTCATTGCCTTCCACTGCAGGTAAAAGGTGCGCAGCGGAGGACTACTCTGCTCAACCTCGATCTAAAAAAACAAAAATTAATTTCCATGTCATACTCGGGTGAAGCACTTAAACTATTATACATCCATAACCTCCATTTCCCAACACGGAAGAGGGTGGGCGTGGACTCCCGAGAGAAGTTACCTGAGCCAAGACAATCGCGGAGTGGATGGCTGGTCCAACAGAAATTGCGACGGGATTGAGAGTCGGCACTTCGCAGTCCCGTCTATAAGCAACCGAACCACGGGAACTACAGTATATTATAATACCGATTAACTTTATAGTACTTCTACATTGATAAACTTTTCATAAGGATATTTATTTTCACTTGGAAGATCACATCAATTTACGAATTATAGATTTTATTAATCAATAGCACATTACAGTTTATTTTAAGGCACAGTTATGAAAAACATAGGCCTATATTTCAGTTAGGGACTATTACTTATCAGATTGTGCTTCTCCACTTCTATTCAAATCAGAAAGTAAATTCTTTCGAACTCCCTTTATAAACTGAAAATATTGCTCAAATGTAAAAAGAATTTGAAAACTATTTTAGAAACTGCTTAAATTTTTCGCGGATTTAATACAGTCTGAGGCGTCCAAATAGATCTGCCCCTCCGTCCCACTTTAGCTAATGCGTTCCTCTGCCACAAACTAAATGGCTAATTGTATTGACTGACCTAATTTTAAACCCGTCCTTTTAGAAGGTATACTAATGACACTGTAGTAGTAGTAGTAGTAGTAGTAGTAGTAGTAGGTTCCACCGAAATCCGGTAAGGAGGATGAGCAAAAGTAAAAAAGTCAGACATGCAAGAAGATCCGCCAGGAGAGCGTCCCTTGCGGAACCCATACTGACGATCTGAAATAAGAGTGTGAGAAGAGAGTTGTTTAAAAACTTTCCTATTAGGCATCGATTCAAAAACTCTAGAAAGGGAAATCAACACAACTGGACGATAATTGGTGGGTTTACAGGTGTCACCCTGCTTTGGGCCAAGCTGAATGAAAGCAAGCTTTCAGCAGGAAAGAAAAGTACCAGATGAAAGAGAAAGACGAAAGAATTTCCCTAGACAGTTTATGTAGCAAGAGTATCAGCACAGAAGCATAGTTAGTTCTTGAGAATAACACAAGGGACCGCGTCAGGACCGTCCGCTTGCTAGAGTTGAGCCCAGATAGGGCAGAAAAAACATCTTTGGAGGAGATTCTAATTTCAGACATAATTAAGTCAGAGGGAGGAGATGGAGGAACAACACCGGAATCGCCCACGGTTGAGTTGGAGGCGAAAACTTGAGCGAAGAGTTCAGCTTTATCAAAAGAGATGGCAACTGAGCCATTGCAATGAAAAAGAGGAGGAAGAAGTAAAGTTTTGGAGAGGTTCTTGGCTTGGTGCCAGAAAGAGCGAGAACTTGATAGGTTTTTGCCTGATGAAGGAATATTTATCAAGTAGAACAACAGATTTTGCACGATTCCTGGCAGAAATATAAGCGGAGTGAGAGTCAGGAGTTGGATGACGACGGTACTTTCTGAAAGCCTCCTCTCTGTTGCGGATAGCATTATTAGGCTGCTGTAGCCTTAGGCCCTCGAGTTTAGGCCCGAATTTTTATATCATAAACCCTAAATTTTTGTCACAAGATTGGTTAAGTAATATCTTATATAACTGCATAACTATATCTTCAGAGGTGGAAAATAAGAATTTTTTAGTCTTAGTTAAGAGGTTTTTTTTTATGCGTGTCATTATATCTGACTGTGTATTATTGTCGATATGCATGTATGATTTCCATCCATTTTTGTATGATTGGCTTCAAAAGGTTAATCTGTTTCCGAAATTGTTTTTCAGACGTTAGGAATTTGGGCTGAGTGCAATAATCATTCAACATGTCGAAGAAAGGATGTTTTCTTCGATATCACAGTTTAAAGCCAAGAAGGAAGAAATAAATACAGTAGTCTGTACTATATATACACACCTTTGATTTTTATTGGTTGTTAAATTTGGATAAATATACCTATTTGTTTTAAGATTTTATGAATTATATACAGTTATTAGCTTTAGGTCCCTCACACCCTTAATCCGGCCCTGATTAGAACACAAGCAAAGTTAAACTAGGTTTTCTTGCATTAGTACTAGGTATAGAATATGGATTGTACGCCTCCATGCCCGAGAGAATCACCTCCGTAATGCACTCAGCGAATCAGAGAGGTAGAGTGTTTGAATAGTCAATACGATTAAGAGAAAGGTAGACAGCGCAGATGTATTTAGTTTGATACTGGCATGTAGGTCGTCGCCAGAGGGTGTGGAGTTCGGAAAATTAAAGTTCAGAAATACGAGAACAAGTTAGGTCATCGAGTCATATACAACATCCACCTTTTGAATGAAAATGAGTCTAGAGAAAAAGGGGTTGTTGTCAGTCGTCCCAGACACACAAGTTTCAGTATGGAGGAGAAGGTGAGGTTCAACAGATTGGAACTCGAATGGGTAGTAGCAGAACCAATTCCACCGCCTGAGGTGCGCTCCTATTATCAGCAGCAGGGGAGACAGAAGTGGGGATATTTATGGTCCCCTGCCGAGGGAACTCCGAGGCACTTGAAAACGATGCCTTTTTTTAACTTTTAAAAGATTGTGTTGCGAGGAATAGGGAGAGAAGTGTATGTTTGAGAGCATGCTGGACTGTTCAAAAAGTAAATGAAATTTGGAAAAAGATCAGCTAAGGAGGACAGTGACAGGGGAAACGCGAGTTCCAGTACTCTGTGTCTCCTGTCTAACGCGGTTTTCGCTTTAAATTTTGTTGCGAATCCAATGAATTATAATTTCCATTTTAATTCTTGAAATAATTATGAGTCCACTTACTTTTCTTCAGCCTCAAACATGGAATAAGTTATTCCAAAACGTTGGTAGGAATCAAAGAATGTTTTTTATTTCATATTATATATATACAGGGTGTCCCGTAAGTCCGGCATCATAGGAGAAATTCATATTTTTCTATTTCTACAAACCATAATTCATATTTTTCTCTTTCTACAGGCCATAATGTCTGTGAGCAAGGAAGAACGAATCCAGATAATTCTACTCATAGGAAATCGGACTCAAAGAGAGGCCGCTGCTGAATTTAACAGACTGCATCCAGACCGCGAGCCAATAACACAGAGTTGTGTTAGCAGACTTGTTGCAAAGTTTAAGGAAACAGAATCCATAGAAGATAAACCACGCAGTGGACCTTCAAGGAGGTCCACTGACGATGATACAGCGACTGCTATCCTGGCTCATTTTAACAGAAGTCCCGATAAGTCTCTTCGGCGATTGTCCGCCGAGACAGGAGTGTCGAAAAGTAGCATCCATCGCATTCTTCAGGCTCACAAATGGCATCCATATAAACTTCAGATCCTACAGAAATTAAGCGAAGATGATCCCGACCGGCGAATGGAATTTTGTGAATGGGCTACGGACCAATATGCTCGGAATGCCAATTTCCCGTCCACCATTCTGTTCAGTGACGAGGCTGTTTTTTATGGAAATAGTGAGGTAAATCGACAGAACACCCGCTACTGGTCTCAAAACAACCCTCCCTGGTATACCTCTTCAAAGGAACAAGGTGCATCTCGGGTGATGGTATGGTGTGGCATTTGGAAGGATCGCATAATAGGCCCCCTCATTTTCGATGAACATGTCACTGGAGGCACCTACCTACGTATGCTCAAGGAAGAAGAATTTCCCAGTGTCTTGAACGAAGAAGGAAATTTCCCAACATGGTTCCAGCAAGACAGCGCTCCTGCACATTTACAGCACCCAAGTAAGGGAATACCTGTACCAACAATTCCCTGGTCATTGGATATGACGTCGAGGGCCTGTGGAATGGCCAGGTAGAAGCCCGGATCTCACGTCACTAAATTTTTATCTCTGGGGCCACTTGAAAGCACTGGTATACGCATAGAAAACGGAGTTTTGAACATTTGCGGCAGCGCATTATTGGGGCATGTAACACCATTACTCCTGACATCATTCACCGCGTGCTTGCTGACTGGGTATCACGTCTGAATTTGTGTATTGAAAACAATGGTGGACATATTGAGCACGTTCTGTAAATAAAAGCTTTTGTTTTGCCTTTTTTTATTATTTTTCCTGTGATGCCGGACTTATGGGACACCCTGTATAATATATATTATACTCCCCTTGGAAATAATAATGTGATTCCCAAGAGGGTACAATAAAAGTACTCCTGGATCGTCTGGACTCTCTCAATGTTGAATCCAGACGTGACCACAGAGTGCGCCGACTTTATAGTCGCTTGTGGAATCAGGGAGCTTTCCTTAGCCCTCTTTTCGCCCGTCGAGTGTGGATTAACTGAGTCAACTTTAATTTTTAGGCACTTTAATTAAATTCAGGTAAGCGGATTACAAGCAAATGTTTATAAAAGTATTTCTTCAATTCAAGTTCATGAAGGTTGTAATAGAATGATTCTTAGGTCGAAGAGTGACATTTAAAGTCACGTTAAAATAAATATGATTTGAGTTTGCTGGTGTTTCCTTCAGTCAGATTCTCAATCCCAATATTCCGATATAAAGCGTATTCCCTACGGGGTGAATCGCTCCTCTTCATCCAGGGTTTAAATTACGTTAACAGAAGATATAAGACGACCTTCTTCTAAGGCACTCCCGGCCCGTTCTAAGGTCTCAAATACAAAAGATAAATGAAGACTTTCTTCTAAGTCTCTCACCGGCCCGTTCTAAAGTCTCAAGCACAGACTACTGACATACGGGGCAACTCGCACCCGGTTACCCGCGGAGACCTAGGCAAGACATTCCGAGGTCAGTTGAATAAGTTTCCCGCTACGGTCTATTCGTTAATCTTCCCTGATGAGCTCTACTCTAGAATCTGTCCTTCAAAGGCTGGACCCCTCTTATATACGAAGGAATCCATTCTCACATGAGTCAGAAAGGTCAGTGACCGTGAGACAAAGAAAGTGTGAAGTTCTCAAAGTCAAGGTTCCCACGCAGAGTTCCGAAGCGGATGCCAGGTCGCTAATTGGTTGGAATGCAAACATGAGAACAGCGTGTGTATGATATCGCGTGGGTGTGTGAGTGCTTGAGATTAAAAGGGAGCGGCTGCTCGGGTATCATATTTGGAGCTTAAGTGCTAGATAATGATGGGCAACTGCTCATGTATAACATATATATATATATATATATATATATTTTTTTTATTGGGGTTGTTTAACCTCCTTCGCCGATACTTTTCCAAGTTCTCATTTTAAAATTAATATTTAATTATTTATAAAATGGAATTGAATAAATTTTCATTTGAATAAACTTACTGAATACATATGAAGTTTCATCATTTTTCATTTCTTCCTCTTATTTTTTAAACTGTATAATTTCAAACCAATTGCGTATCACAAGATTATTACATCAATTTTTCACTAGAATTAAACACTAACGCCTAGGGAGGACTTATATCTAGAGGTATACTTATGCAACGCACCTCGGGCCCCGAGTTGGACTAGAGTAATGTAGTAATTAGTAACTATATAGTGGCATACATAGTTATAAATAGTGTCTACTCTCTTGTGACTAAATTTATTTCAGTACGTTATATTTATACATTGAATGTGCACCAGTATGTACGACTATTACTGTATAAATAATTATTGATAAAATGTTTTTATTGATTTTTAAAATAAAGTATCGGTATCAGCAAAATATCGGCCTATTTTGAGTATTGGAGTATCGGTATCGGACAAAGTTCTGGAATCGGTACACCCCTAAAAAAAAATATATATATATATATGATGAATAAAACCACGAAGGAAAAAAGAAACACAAACGGGTGCTCAAGCGCTTTCGTCTAATGACATCCTCAGGAACACTGGAGTGAAAGGACAGATCAAGGCAATATATAGGTTACAAAAATAAACATACATACATATTCATATATATATACATATACACATATATATATATATATATATATATTATATATATATATATATATATACATATATATAGTAAGCATAGAAAAAATTGTGGGAGGAGCCAACATTTATAGTTTATGAAACGGATCACAAAAGACACTTTTCACGTGTCACTTTCGTGAAATAATTTTTCATATATATATATATATATATATATATATATATATATATATAACAAAAGTCGGTCAAACAATACAATCAACTTACCAATTAATTCGGTACATGTTCGTCGCTTCAGTAACGATAATTGTGGCAATTCACTGTTCCATTTAAATGAAAGTAATGATTGAAAGGGTAGTGGCATGCACGGAGCGACATATTGGGGAGGAACAAGGGGGTTTTAGGAGATATGGAGGGTGTGTGGACCAGGTGCTTAGGTTGAAAATGATGTGCGAGAAATACTTGTAGAAAGAAAGGGATTTGTATGTGGCGTTCATGGATCTTGAAAAAGCGTATGATAGGGTTGACAAAGTTGTTGTGTGGCAAGTGCTGCAGCTGTATGGGGTGCATGGGTCGTTGATGAATGCAATGAAAAGTTTTTACCGAAAGAGTAGAGCATGTGTACGTGTGAGAAAAGAGGAGGGTGAATGTTTCCGGTGAAAGTGGGTCTACGGCAGGGTTGTGTGACGTGTCCATGGTTTTAATGTGTTTACAGACGGGGTGGTGAAATAGGTGAATGCAAAGGTCATGGGGAGGGGAGCGGGAGTGAGGCATGTTGTGGGGGAAAGTTCTTTGGAAATGAATCAGTTGTATGCAGATGATACGGCTCTGGTGGCGGACTCGAGAGAAAAGCTAGAGACTGGTAACTGAGTTCGGGAGGGTGTGTGAAAGGAAGCTAAGAGTAAGGTTGTGGTGCTGTAAAAAGAGAGGTTCGTGAGCGACTGAGTGTAAGTTTGTATGGTGAGGAAATGGAAGTGGCATATTTCAGGTACTTTGGGATGGATGTGGCGAGGAATGGGACTATGGAGGCGGTGGCGAGTCACAGGGTGGAAGAAGGGGCAAAGGTACTGGGTGCACTAAGAAGTGTTTGGAAGGAGAGATCAGTGACTATGGGTGCGAAAATGGGTATGTATGGAGGTATAGTAGTGCCAAGAGTGTTGTATGAATGTGAGGCTTGGGTAGCGAATACAAAGGAAAGGAGAAGGATGGGTGTACTGGAAATGAAATGCTTGAGGACGATCTGTGGGGTGAGGCGGATTGGTGTGAAAACAGTTATTCGTGAGAGGTGGGGGGAGAGAGAGGGCGAGTGGAGAGAGAGAGAAGAGGGCGAGTGGGGGGAGAGAGAGAGGGCGAGTGGGGGAGAGAGAGAGAGGGCGAGTGGGGGAGAGAGAGAGAGGGCGAGTGGGGGAGAGAGAGAGAGGGCGAGTGGGGGAGAGAGAGAGGGCGAGTGGGGGAGAGAGAGAGGGCGAGTGGGGGAGAGAGAGAGGGCGAGTGGGGGAGAGAGAGAGGGCGAGTGGGGGAGAGAGAGAGGGCGAGTGGGGGAGAGAGAGAGGGCGAGTGGGGGAGAGAGAGAGGGCGAGTGGGGGAGAGAGAGAGGGCGAGTGGGGGAGAGAGAGAGGGCGAGTGGGGGAGAGAGAGAGGGCGAGTGGGGGAGAGAGAGAGGGCGAGTGGGGGAGAGAGAGAGGGCGAGTGGGGGAGAGAGAGAGGGCGAGTGGGGGAGAGAGAGAGGGCGAGTGGGGGAGAGAGAGAGGGCGAGTGGGGGAGAGAGAGAGGGCGAGTGGGGAGAGAGAGAGGGCGAGTGGGGGAGAGAGAGAGGGCGAGTGGGGGAGAGAGAGGGCGAGTGGGGGAGAGAGAGAGGGCGAGTGGGAGAGAGAGAGGGCGAGTGGGGGACAAATTCCCCAAAACTGTATGGCCTAATATTGTTTATAAATACACGTGCGACAGCTGTAAGGCTGCGTATATCGGCAGTACTCAACTCCAACTGGAGGTACGCCTTTCTCAACATTTGGGCTTATCAGTCGTACCAACCGTCCCCATAGTAACCCACCACAATCCGCAATTAGAAACCATAGTAATGATAACAACCATCCCCCTTTACAAAACTCAGTTTGAAATTTTAACAGGAACTAACAACCTTACAGAACTCCGAATTTTAGAATCTTTGTACATCTATAGAAACAAACCATCCATTAACACCAATAGTTCATCTTACAAATTGCAGCTCTTCTAACTAACCAACCAACCTACTTTCATAGATATGTTATACCCTCCAATGTAACTGACATTCGTACAGTTTTCTTTCAGTGTCTATCGAATATGGAGGTTGACGTAATTGTGTATTTAGCAGTTGAGGTAATTTTAATTTTATTTTAATGATTTTAATTCCTTTTTGTTATGATGTAATTTTAATTATTTATTCTTATTTTGTTTTAAGGCTTTAAGGTTTAATTCACCGATGACAAAAGATTTGTCGAAACGTCTGAAGTACAAAAATAAACGAAAATGTTTGTTGTGCTGGTGGTCCTTTTCAGCTGTGAGCTCCGTTTTCCTAAGGGGAAGTCAATATCTTTGATATACTGTGTGTATATACAGGGTGTTTATAAAGTCCCTATTTCAGTGAAAACTTAGCAAAAAGGGTAAAATTCAATAACAATATAATAGAAAGCATACATTTAATGAATACTTAAGCATATGATTCTACATGAGCACCATCAGTATCTCTAGAGTTCGAATCTGTCAGCAGCATTGCGGAACACATTTTACAGCATGACAGGGGTTATTTTTGTAACTGCTGTTACGATACGAGCCCATTCAACAAGCTGCTTCTTGTACCTGGGTGTTAATGGTGACTGAATCGTAGGTTTACACGTCTTGCCAATTGTTTGGAGGATTCCACATCGAGATGTTCTTGGTACATTATGTATGCCAGCCTGCTCAAAAAACTCTTTACTTGAGGACAATGGATGCTTTGCAATTTGCGCTTGATTACAGATATCTGCCGCCTTGTCACTTTTCTTATAGCTCCTTTATCACTTCGCTGCCTCAGTTTGGTACCCTCCGCTACAAACTTGTTTACAGTTCGATAAGCTCTGCCAAACTGCTTCGCAATTTCAATAGATTTTATATTTTCAGCGAGTAACTTGACTTTTTCTTTTCTCAGTTAATGTTAAATCCATCTTCTTACCCATTTTCACCATTTAGATCCGTAAATAGAATACTTGCTTAATAATTCGGAACAATATTTTACATATTTTTCAATAAAATTATAATTATTTTAATTATCAAAATATTTTATCGAAATGAATACCATCAATGCTGCTATATATAGTGATTATTTGCTACAAATTTCATTGAAATCGGGGAAAAAACTTGAAAACTGGAGAAAATGCAATCTGCTTAATAAGTGCGAACGCAGTGTAATTGTGAATTTAAATTCTTTTGCGAGTCTCTCGACTTAAGTATTATAATTAAATCCCCCCTCGCATTACCCCGTTTAACTAAGTCTGTTTCGGCAATAATAAAGTAGTAAAAAGTGTAATGAAGAGTAATAATTAACCCGTGTCTCCCTTTGCATTGTCTAACGGTTTTTCCACTCAGGCCGGCTACCTTATTTATACAGTATGCGAAAAGCGAGTGAAAGCGTGTAAAGAGAGTGATAAATGGTAGGAGTAAAGGAAAGTAAATAATTATACAAATGAAGGAAGGGGAATCACTACATTCTGGTGGCAGCTAACCTTATCAATTTAATAATACCAACCCACACACTCTTTGCCTTCTTGTTTCGTGTCATGAATAGAAATTGAAAATTTGTGCGTCTGTTCTTTCGATTAATCACGATCGTTCTTCCACGTTCTCCGTATGAAGAAAAATAGTACATATTGTTTCGCTATCCGTTTTAGAGTATTTATAAAATTAAGCAAATTCCGATTCCCTTTTTTTTCAGAATTCGATGATTCAAGATGGCGCCATTATTTTACAAATTCTTCTCGTCGGAGCGTCTCTTCAAAATTTCCGCGGGCAAAACTTTTTTTTTTTTCTTTCCTCGTCTCGATGGAGATGGAGTCTAGATTTAAAAAAAAAAAAAACCGCTCTGACTCAAGATTTCTCTTAGTCACCTGGTCGAGACCGTTGTAATGTTGAGTCAAAAATTAGAGTCGAAATTTGAGAGTCGTTTGTTCCATCTTTCTTCGCGCTGTTTCTTTAGTTTTCGTTGCTTCGGTCGGAGAGAGAAGTTTCAAAATTTAAAAATTGCAGGCCGGTGACTCATCCTTTCTTCAACTTTACTCTGTCTTACAGCCTGCCTACCTTGTGTTTACAGTTTTTTGGGGGTTTCATTTTCTGAATTAGTAATAATTGTGATGAAAATAATAATGATAATGATTAGTAAATAAATTTTTACACTTAATTTATACGAATTACATTATTTTAGTGTTTAAATAGATTGTCATGCATTTTTATACGGTTAGATTTTAAAAAGGTTGTGCATAAATTTTGAACGCAATTCTAGGTAATTATATATATATATATATATATATAGTAGAGCATTATAAGAGATTCAATGAGTAACAAAAAATTTCAGAATTTTTTAGGTAGTTTTTAAGATTATTCTTTGACTGGATGTACATAATGGTAGGCTTAATTTGAATTTACAGGCTTTTAGGGCAAGGCCGACACATTAACATCAAATGTGTCTAATTTTAAGGTTCGCTTCGCTTTATAGGTTAAGTTAATTTTAAAGTGACAGTCGTAAAATAATCTTAAAGATACTAATTCATAATGGGTCAGATTCGGACGCTGTTAAGATTATATGTTGCTGTATAAAAATTGAGAGACTTCAAAATAAGCTAAATTGTTTAATTGAAAGAGAATTTTTTTTTTATAAATTAATGTTTTTTTATATTTTTATATACTCATTAATTATATACTTATATATTAATTATATATATAATTATATAGATTTATATACATTAATTTTTGTAGGTGGGCTGTTTTTGGTTGTCTATCTTTTTTTTTCTTTTTCATTTTCAAGACAATTCCGCGTGATTTTGTATGGTTAGGGCTGTTTAAATTTTTTTATTCTGAAATTAAATTTTATTGTGTTAGGGTGTTTTTTTTTTTGTTTAACGTTTTATTTTGGATATTAAAAATAAAAAATGTTTTTTCGTTCGCGCGTTTGCATAGAAAATGTTACAAAAACTGTTTCCCAATGTACTGAAGTTAAGTTCGGTTAGGAATATTTTTATAGAGGCTCGCTTACAACACAAAGCGAACACACTTCATTGTACAATTTGTTTTAATTTTTGTTTTGTTTACATAGTAGGTTGCGTGTATTTTTGGGTTCATAATATCTGTTCTTATTTAGAATAACTAAGAAAATTTGTATTTTCACTTGGAAACGATAAGTTACTGTAATTTTTGTAATTTACAAACCATACTGGGTTTTGCGTTGAAGGAGAGAGTTGTCTCAGGTGTAACTTGTGAATTACGAGTTTGATTCTTATGAAATTTAGCTTTTCAAGTTGGAATTAATGTATTAAAATAATTTTCGGTAGTAATATTTAAATTTTTATTTTTAATAACTGTTTTGGAACATTGTTATTGTTTAAAACTTGTCGGGTTTACTAATGCAGTTGAAACATTGGCTCGAGTGTTCACCCGGAAATGGAGCCTTCTTAGATGGCCAGTAACGTTTTTGTGGCGTCTATAGTGTGCTTCCCCAAAAGTTTAAGAGGGTTTGTGATTTTCAGAGAATTGATTACATGAAGTTTCTGGGGTTCATTTTTGTCTTTTGTATTTGAATGTATCGGTGTGATTTCTGAAGGTTGTTTGAATAATAATATTTGTTAAATTATAATAATGGTTGCTATGTATGGGCGCTTTTATATTTATACTGTACAATTTTGTTTCGTACGTTTTATGACATTTTTATCTTCTCCGATGTAACTGCCATAAGTGACCTTATTGGTAGCTAGGCGTGATTAAATTTTTACGAAATTTTGAGATGTCATATTTTTCCGTGAATTTGGCCAGAGCAAATTTGTACTTATTGTTTCGAAGTGAACTGTCGAGAAAATTCGGTAAATTAAATATGAAATGATAATCAGTAGCACTATAAACGTTTCAAATAACTTTTTTTTTCAAAATTTCGAGAGGCTCGATTTGGAGGCAGCTAAGTTGGATCCAAATTCCATTCATTGAGTTTAGTCGACCCGATAGGTGATCAATCACCGATGAGAGAGATATGAGAAGAGAAACCGAAATGCGCAGGGACTTGGCGCAGGACAGTTTCGGAAGAGAAGAGACAGAAGAGAAACCGAATGTGCAGGGACTTGCCACAGGACAGTTTCGATGGTCTACTGGTATTTTTCGGGCAGTAGCTGCTCGATGCTTCGCTGAATATGTTTTAGCACTCGGTAAACAAGCCACGAGAGCCTGAACGAGTGTCTAAGGCTTTACTGTCCATACAGACATACAGTAAGTTCGTTGGGAAACGGCCTACGGCGAAGTGATCGTTTGATTATTGCCAGTAGAGAGTCTCAGCTGGACGTAGGAAGAGCAGCGTTCACCGACAAAAGTTGAGATGAGACAGGCGAGTTCATTCATCGGCTTCTAGAATTGCAAATTCCGTCCAATTCCGGTGCGTGGTTCCCGTTTTCAGTATATCTCCCCCCTGATCCTTTTAGAATTGGAAGTCTCTTTTTTTTTCGCCATTTGGAGAGAGCGGAACCAGCCTAAAGCATGCTGACCTGTTGCATGGTGATGCAATCCCTTGCATTCTAGCTAAGTGAGCGGGAGCTGCGATTGAAAATTGAAGAAGTCCGTTGTCAACTGTGCGGATTGTGATCTAAACGTCTATCTATTAATGTACTGATTATTATGTAATGAAATTATAAGTGAAAGGGTGCGATTACTGCCCATATTTGTCGTGTTTTTCGTGAAATAGTATGTGCGCTCTGGTCAGTATTTTATATAAACGTTTTCTTATCTTCCTAGGTTGCCCTGATAGTAACTATGTAACTGTATAAATAATTGTTTCGAATGTAAGGCGATCTTTGATGAGGAATCGCTGGAATAGATTGTGAACTTGAAATTTGTGTAACCAATGTTAAGAAAATTGTCCGTGATTTTTTTGGCACGTTAGAGACTTGTTACAGGTTGCAAATTTGATTATTAATGTGAAATGTTATTTTATGAAAATGATGTGAAAATTATAAAGGGTGTTTTCGATTTTCATAAAATGATACAAAATATCTGAGGTGTGGAATTTGTCATTCTAATGACTTCTCTATCTAATTTGAATTTGTTAAAGGAAAATAAAAAAAATTGCAAAATAAATAACTTTGTTGAATAAATAAATAAATTTGTTAAACGATATTAATAAGTTTTCCTAGTGTAAAACTTATTTTCAAGGGGGTGATGCGAGTATAGTAATGTCTAATCAGGAATCTTAATAATGTTTGTTTAATTAAGATATTTAATAAATAAAATTATGGTTGTTTATATTATATTTAATTATAATGTTTTGATTATAAGAAATTAATAGAGATAATGATGTTAACAAATGTATTTGCGATAAATGATTGTTGTTTATTAAAATTATAAAATACGAATTGGCAACACAACGCCTGAAAGACAAGCGGGACGACATACAAATCCCAAAAATGGGGAGTGATCGGCCTGCCTTCCGTTTACGAAGGTGTCCTTTCGTGTTAGAATGTAATTGTGAATTTAAATTCTTTTGACTCTCTCGACTTAAGTATTATAAGTAAATCTCCCCTCGCATTACCCCGTTTAACTAAGTCTGTTTCGGCAAAAATAAAGTAGTAAAAAGTGTAATGAAGAGTAATAATTAACCCGTCCCCCCCTTTGCATTGTCTAACGGTTTTTCCACTCAGGCCGGCTACCTTATTTATACAGTATGCGAAAAGCGAGTGAAAGCGTGTAAAGAGAATAAATGGTAGAAGTAAATAATTATACAAATGAAGGAAGGGGAATCACTACAGAGCGGAAGTGGGAGCGGGGAGTCTGGAAGAAGTCGGAGAAAGGGAGGGGCCGGGAGGAGGCCAACAGTAAGCAGGCCATCTTTGCCGTGCGGTCCGCCTCCTCGTTACCCTGGATGCCGACATATGCGGGGGCCCAGCAGAAGGCGATTGTCTTGTGTTGGAAATTTGTTAATAAGTGGAAGGTTTGCTGGATAGTGCGGATGAGCGGATGGGGAGGAGGGAGGTTAAATCTCTCGAGGGAGAAAAGTGAACTTTGGGAAGCTGAATAAATGACAAAGGAGCTGGCAAAGTGGGTGCGCACAATGTCAAGGGCCTCCACAATCGCGAAGTTCTGCTGAGAAAACCGAGGCCTCGCGGGGCAGGCTGACGCCTCGAGAGAGCTGCTGGGCCAGTATCACCGCTGAGGCGGCCGTACCAACCTCCGAGCGGGAACCATCTGTATAAATGGGGTGTCCGGGTGTCGGGTTGCGTGTTCTCGGAAGAATGACCGATATGTCGTAGCGCTCGTGGTAGTTTTTGGTAGGGCACACAGGTCCCTGCAAAACTTGATAGGGGTGAGGAGCCAGGGAGGGTAGATGCTGTATGAGATGGGGAGGGAGGGGGCATATTGAAAAGGTCCAGGAAGGAGCGGACCGCTTCAGTGAAGTGCCAGCTCCGTCCCTGGGGTGGGAGTTCATAAATCGCCCCGCATAGAAGCTAAGAGGGTAGTCTCTGTGCAAGGAGGTATGTCCCCATGAGGAGCAGACCCCGTCGGAGGGCGAGAGGGAGGTAATTGCATTCCACTTGGGAGGCTGGAGGCCGGGGAAGAGCGGAAGGCACCGGTGGTGAGGCGGAGGCCCCTATTAAGTACCGGGTCCAAGACACGGAGGCAGGTTGGAGGCTGAACCGTATACAACATTGCCATAGTCCAGCTTTGACTGGACCATGCAAGCGTAAAGGCGAAGGAGAGAACGTCGGTCTGCGCCCCATGTGGTGTGGGAGAGGTGATCTAGGAAAGCGAGGGGACGTTGGAGGGATTGCTTCAGGTGTTTGAAATGGGGGAACCCAGTTGAGCCGTCGATCCAGTCATGCCCAGAAATCGCGTGGAGGGTACCACCTCAAGAGGATTGCTGTATAACGTGACAGAGGGGACAGGAAGGATTGAGGGTCTTCTGCTGAAGAGCATACACTTCGTCTTGGGAGTGGAGAAGCTGAACCCCACCGACGTCGCCCACTTTTCCACCCGAAAGATGGCGAGCTGAATTTGCCGTCGAAAGGCGAAGTAGATCGCAAGGTCATCCGCGTAGATGGAAGAACGGATGGTGGGTGGAAGGCATTTTTATATGATCATAACTATGGAAAAGCATAGAACACTGAGGATGCTTCCCTGTGGGACCCCGTCCTCCTGCACGAAGGTGTCTGAGAGGATTGAGCCCACTCGAGCTTTAAAGGTTCTGGAGGAGAGGAAGCCCCTGATGAAGGTCGGCATGGTTCCGACGAGACCCAGATTTTGGAGCTGACTGAGGATTATTGTCCGACGGGTGATGTAGGCCTTCTGTATGTCAAAAAAAATTTATAGGACGAACTGTCCACTGTCGAAAGCATTCTGTATGTCTCGGCTGAGGAGCAGGAGGGGATCAGTGGTGGAGCTAATTTGTCTGAAGCCAGACTGGGTAGCCGGGAAGGAATCACTATTGTCAAGGAAGGATTGTCGCGTAGCGACCATTTTTTCGAAGACACTGCAGGCACAACACGTTAGGGCGATAGGTCTGTAGTTTGTGGGATTGAGGGAATCTTTGCCGGGTTTAGGGATGGGGATTACGTGGGCCTCCCTCCACCAGGAGGGGAAGGTGCCCTCTATCCATATGCGGTTGTATGAGTCTAGTAGGAAAATTTGTAAAGTAGGATGGATGTACTGGATCATGTTGTACAAGGGGACAAGGGGATCGTCGAGAGGCCAGTGCCGCCTGTAGTTCAGTCATGGTGAACAACCGATTGTAGGTGCTGTCTAGGGACAGTGAAGAGGAGCTATTGTTAGGTCGGGTACGAGGTAACTGTCCGCGGAGGAAGAAACGGCGGCGAAGGTAGAAGCTAGGTGGTTTGCCACGGATGTGGGCTCGTATAGAAGTCCGTCGTTAGTCCGGAGGACCGGGGATCGGGAGGGGACATGTCGCCTTTCGACACCCCGTACCTTCTTCCAGATGGTAGCCGAAGGCGAGGTGGTGGTGACGCCGGACACAAAGGCACGCCAAGAGCCTCGGCGCGCTTTCTTCATTGTACGGCGGGCGATGGGCCTGGCCCGCTGCATTTCCGTGCGATGGATGGGGAGTCGTGTACGGTAGAATCGTCGAGTAGCCTTCTTGGTGCGTATGGCCTCCGTGCACTCTGGAGTCCACCAAGGTACCCCTCGGGTGCGGGGATCGTGGGATGTTAGTGCACGCAGCCGCTACAACGATTGGCTCGAAGTATGCGATACACTCGTCGGAAGTTGAGCAGTCGTAAGGGTTGTAGATGTATTGTCGTGGAAGCGGGACCAGTTAGCTTTGGCAATAATCCATTTTTCCGGTACCCGAACGGTCTGGTCGGGCCAATTTAGCGTGAGTTGAATTGGGAAATGATCACTACCATAGGAGGGTGTGTCAATTTTAGTAAAGTCAACAATTCAAAAACTACTAATGCTCAAATGATGTCATATTATCTAGCAAACTAGAAATATCTTGTGTTGTTTAAAAAAACCATTTACCTACTTATATTTAGGAGTGCACCGGATATGATTTTGTCATACCCGGCCGGATACCGGATATGGCCATATCTATCCGGCGGTATATATATTATTAGGTACCGTATTATTTTTACACTCATATTGCTATGTTTGTTTTGCATTGGGAGCAAGCGCCCCCCCAAATATAAGATAAATAATAATTGAAGCATATTCAGATGTTTAATTGTTTTGTTCTTTCACGTTCGTGTGTTGTATTAAACTATTAAGTATTAATCATGACAAGTGTAATATTTGCCAAAAGATTATCAAACGTGGGACGGAGAAAGGTGGCCAAAAGTCTTTTAGCACAACACCTCTTCATAATCATTTGAAGATTAATCACCCAAAAGAGTATGCTGAAGCCAAAAACGGAAATGACAAAAAAAGAATAGCTGCGACTGAATCAAAGGAAATAGGCATAGATAGAATACGGGCTAGACCATCAACTTCTACTGGTAGTACTCTGAAAGAAAAGAAAATGGACCAAATGAGTAAGCAGATCTCAATAGAGGAAAGCTTTTCATCTAAAAAAATATGGGACATCAATGACTCCAGGTCTGTGATGATTCACCATAAAATTGGCATGATGATGGCTTTGGACAACCAGCCATTTACTTTAGTTGAAGATGATGGTTTTATTGATCTAATGGCCGACCTCCAACCCAGGTATCTCTTACCGAGCAGAAGGTACTTCTCTGATACTATAATTCCTCGTCTTTATAATGAGTTCAGGTCAAAAATTGCTCAGAAGCTGGAAGTAAAGCATGTCAGCTTTTCTTCAGATATATGGACTTGCACAACCTCTCAAGAAAGTTTTATATCATTATCGGGTCACTGGATAGGTAAAGATTTTGAAAGATACGATGCTGTGCTACATGCCTCTCATTTCTCAGGGTCGCATACTGGCAAGAATATATCTGAAAAGTTTCGCTCTATGTGGGATAGTTGGGATCTTGATGCAAATAAGAGGAATTTATTGGTGAGGGATGGAGCTAGTAATATGGCTCTTGGTAGTGACCTGGCTGAAATACCTTCAATACACTGCAGCATTCATTTACTCCAACTGGTTATTAGTGACTCAATTATGGTTCAGAGTGTAATTGATATCCTTGCAAAACGTCGCCGCCTTGCAACTCACTTTAATCATTCTCCTTTGGCCTGTAACAATTTCAAACACATTCAAATGCAGCAAAATCTTGAGCCTCTCCTATTGGTTGAAGATGTCCCAACACGTTGGAACAGAACATATTTGATGCTAGAAAGATTATATAAATTAAAAATTCCAGTGCAACTGTATTTGGCTGATCGAAGTGAATTACCTACCATTACATCCTTCGAGTGGACAGTGGACACTGATACGAAATCTCCTTAAAATATTAAAACCATTCTTCCAACTAACTCAGGAAATGAGTTCGGAAAAATCAACTTTGTCTTCCGTAATCCCAAGCATTTGTATTTTACAGAGATTTCTTTCAAAGATTGGTCATGATGACCAAGGTGTTCAAACGACAGAGAGAGAACTCCTGACTTCTCTTCGAGCACGTTTCTTGTCGGAGAGTAATGATGGGAAGTCTTTGAACATAATGAAAAACAGGGTTTATGTGATTGCGACTGCAATAGATCCGCGGTATAAGTTATCTTTCTTTCAACAAGATCAAAAAGAGCAGGCTAAATCCTGGCTGATTGAAGAAATCATAGGTATTGAAAATGACGAAGGTGGTAATGATTCTAATGAAGATGAAAGTGAAGGTAATGAAAGTGGAAGCGAAAGAAGCTCAAATTCCAGTTCTCCTATGCGAAAGAGGAAAGACGAAGAGGACATTCTTGAAGCGTGTTTTATGGAGATCACAAAAGGAGAGCAATCTGGGGAAGTAAGTTACAAGAGAAGAAAGGTTGAAAAAAAAGACTGCTCCTGTTCTACTGATTGCAGGGGAGTTAGACCGATATGCATCTGAACCTCTTGTTGATAGGAAACGCTGTCCAGTTCAAATTTGGAAGCAGGAGGACCGATTTCCTCTCCTTAAAACTATTGTTTCAAAGCTTCTCTGCACACCCGCATCCTCTGTATTTTCAGAGAGAATGTTTTCTGAATATGGAAACATCTATGAAGCAAGGCGATCCCGAATATTGCCTAAAAGAGGAGAAATGCTCTTGTTTCTGCACCACAACGGAAAAAAGTTCTAAATCACTGTTGTTGAGTTTTTTTTAATCTGAAAACCTCCAGGCTGAATGGCGGCATCTGGCCTACACAATACTGCCCTCCATTCATTGATTTCATTCCAGGCATTTTATATTGTATTCAATGTATTATTTTACATTTGTCAAGCTTGTAATGTTTTGTATTGTTTTGAAAATAAAGGAAAAAAAGAATGGAAAGCAAGTGCAGAAGTCTAGCAATATTTTACTCATTTAAAATTTTTTACGCCTAGACGTTTTTATAAAAGCTCTGATTATATTAATAGAACTGTAATCGTTAAGGATGGACAGATGTTTTATTTATTCTTGTCATCAGTATTGTGTTGATTTAATATAAAAAGTGTTGCTGGACTGGTTTAGGGGTGGGCCATGGAGGGCTTTCCATTTTCTTTGCACCACTACTTATATTTGACCATAAAGGTTTGAAATATAACCTAATTATTCGAAATGATGTGTGTGACCCAAACTTTCTGTATATTTTGATATGATAGTTATATGAAATTGTCATTACTTTGAATAATTAAGTCTTGTACCTATAACAACACCTTTTATCTGAGCTTATAGGGTCATTCTCTGTCAGATCAACCAGTGCCTAACACCCTCATCTCTCAGATTTTGCTGAAATTTGGTTTATAGGGAGTTTGTGGGCCCTGAATCCATTTCTGAAATTATAAGGTCAATCCGACCAACGGTTCAAGAGATATGACCTTGGGAAATTTGAGGTCACTTGCGAGGTCACTAACATTTGGCGACCCATAACTTGGGTAATAATGGTCACAATTATATAAAAGTATATATATTTAGAATCAGAAAACGACAAGGAATCCAAATATGCAAGTTTTAGAACTCTAGGTTGAAAAATAAAAACGTTACACTGTAACCAAAATTTGAGGTCACGATTTGACCTCTGGGGTATCAAATGAGAATTTTTTTTTTAAATGTAAAGAATGAAGGCATAGGCATTGGCTATTAGAATCAGCAAAAAAAAGTTTATGTTAGTATTTTTCATGTAACTAACATATAAGTGAACACCATATTCATAAGTTGTGCGTCAATTCTACCTATTTTTTCACACTTAAGCTCATAATTTGACCTATAGAAATTAAAATTACATTTTTTATAGATATAAAAACAAAGGCAAAAAATGTAAAATTGTATTTCACTGCTAATCTACACTGGCAATAATAGTTATAATAGTGAAAGGGGAAGACCTACTTAGAGGATTCATGTGCTAGCCTAATACAATTTTTGCATGCTCGATGCTCTCATCAATTTCTTTTTGTGGAAAAATGTATTGAATTCTGCTGCCTCCTCTTAGGGTAGGACAACTCATTACAGTTAATATATGATGTCCTGGCACTGCACATGAATCCTTGTTTGATGGATAATAATATGCACTTGATCCTGATGACCCAGAGGGATGTAGAAAGTTCACAGTGAAATCATCAAACTCTTCACAATATTCCTCCACAATTCCATACCAAACTTGCATGTCATAAATGCAGCCAACATACTCTCCTGGTTTGACACATTTTAGGTTACCAAGCATTGCAGGTTCATTAGTAAAATGACTTTTCCTTATTCTTTTCTTTTCTCCAATGCCACTTGAAATGGGATACACCATCAGTTCTTCCTTGTTTAGGGGAACAAATCTATGATATTTCTGAGTTCCAGGAATAGCCCTACTATCCTTGAATCGATGTTCCAACTGTTCTTCTGCATCTTTCAAATCAGCTGTAGTTACAAAGAAAAAATTTATCTTCTTGCTCAAGTTTTCTTCACAAAACTGAAACATGTGTTCTGGTGTAAGAATTTGCCTCTCTGTAGTTCTCTGCAAACTGGCACGAGCAGTAGCTCTTTTCACTGTTCCTCCAATCCCATCACATGCATTTTTGCCATGGGATGTAGCAAAGAAGTGCCATTCACAAGACAGACCAAAATCCTCTTCATGGTAACAGAGATTTGTGAAGTTGTATCTGTTCTTATATTGGCCAGCACATCCATCTGAGAAATAGTGCACCTTCTTCAATTGTGGGCATCTGAATTTAACATATGTCATAAGCTTCAATATGAATGAGTAAACCATTATAGTGTTGTGTTTTAGTGATGCAGATAAGAAACAGACACTAAAATGGCTAAGTTCCTGGTCTGCAGATGATCTATAATAGATGACAAAAGGGTGAACTGTACACTGTGAATTGTCCAGTGAAACGCTTGGGCAGCATCCTGGACAATGAAAGAATAATTCTCAGAGAAATCACCTACTATAACTACCTCGCTCTGAGGTGTAGTGTTTCTTTCAACTGCTTGAAGTACTGTGATTGTTGCTGAGCAACAAAGTGATGACGAACCATGCGGGATATTTTCATGAAGTGGCTCCACCTTATCAACCATTGTACAACGGTCAACAGTCACCCATTGCTTGTAAGATATTTCATTTGGAGCTGATTTCACACTGTCAAGTAACTCAAGAAAATCCAGGACACCCTCTTCTCTTGGGCAATCATTGCAAAGTTGCATCATGCAAGTCTCTCTTTCTGTACTGCAGACACTGTAATCCATAAGATCCTTGTATGAAAGACCTCTTTCTCCCAATGCAGCCAGCTGCAATTTTGGATTTTGATGGTATGTGCAGACACAGACAGAATGAGTCCCACCACTACCGGCAAGCACACAATATGATGGCCGTAATTTTGCAAATGTGGAAAATCCTATTTTGGGATTCTTTTCATCATTTTTATATAGTTCAAACATCTCTCTTAAATTCCCGAGGACCAATCGTTTTTGCACCTTCATTGCACCTTCAGCACTGATAACTTTCACGCAATCCTTTTGGCCAGGACACATACGACTAACCTCTTCTGACTCATAGAATCTTCTAACTATATCTTTGTGTTCTTCAGATATCACTTTTCCTTTGCTCATTAGTGGAATCTTCGGAAGGATTCCATGTTCTGATTTAAGTGAACGGCTTCTTTTCACCATGTATGTTGTAGTTTGAAAGAAACTAGCTGTTTTTTCAATTGTGTATGGTGAGAGTGTCAATATTTGTAGTTTGTGATGGTGACATTTGCTCTCCAGGAATGACTGTTTTAATTCATTCATTAATTTGTCTAGATGTTTTTCAGATTTAGTTTCAGGTTTTGAAGTATCACTTACCTCCTCGGTAATTTGAACACCATAACTGAGTTCTAGCCTCTCCTTCAGGTGTTTCTGAGCAGATGATAGCTTACCACGAGCCTTGCGCTTTTTCTGGCTTAATGACAGCCCTTCTGAAAAGAACAGAAAAAAAGGTTTCACACACCTGAATATTAGTAATTAAATATTAATTATAGTACCTTAAATGCTATATAATTGGCTATATAGTAGATCAAACAGACCTTGTAGTAAAGTATAAGTTATTATATTAATTTATTACTTACTTTTTTTAACTGGTGTTTGGTCCAGAAATGCTAGAACTGGTTCAACTGAAGTTGAAGGATTTTCCTTTATCAAGCAATCACTGTCATTGTCCAGATCTTGAATTGAAGAGATTTTACTCAAGCCACTGATAGTAGATGATTCATTTGAATCCTGCTCAGACTCGTTGTTTTCAGTGGTACTAAGTATAGTGGGGTTTTTCATTATCAGTGTCCAGTAGTTCACACACAACAATGAGTCTTTTTTCACTCTTCCAGCACATTTTTCAACAAGTACATCAGTCACTTTTCTAAGATTGATTGTTATGCGTTTCTTGTGTTTTTGAATAGGGTCCTGGCAGTATTTCAAGTGCCGAACCATTGTATTTTGATCTGTAAAGATATAGGATTTACAATTAGGTAATATATATTTTTTAGAAAATATATAGCTATACACACTTAATATTTTAGGCCTTGATAGTCTCTGAGGCTCATTAAAACACCATACCCACCAGCCACCCACAGTGCTGGCTGGAACTGTACTAACCTGTAGACAAGGAATTTTGCAACTATCTGTGTTGATTCTGCACTTAGACAAGTAGCAACATGTTTCAACAGGTTTGTTTAGGCTACATGTGAGCTTAGTCTTCCCCTTTCACTATTATAACTATTATTGCCAGTGTAGATTAGGAGTGAAATTTTATTAAATTCTTGGAGCTTGAGGTCAAATTGATAGCTAAGATATAAAAATTTCTTGAAATGACAAGCAATTTATAAATATGGTGTTCACTTATAAGTTAGTTACATGAAAAGTACCAACATAAACAAACTTTTTATGATTGTTTCTATTAGTCAAGAACTCTGACTTTGTTTTTTATATCTATAAAAAATGTAATTTTAATTTCTATAGGTCAAATTATGAGCTTAAGTGTGAAAAAATAGGTAGAATTGACGCACAACTTATGAATATGGTGTTCACTTATATGTTAGTTACATGAAAAATACTAACATAAACAAACTTTTTTTTGCTGATTCTAATAGCCAATGCCTATGCCTTCATTTTTTACATTTAAAAAAAAAATTCTCATTTGATACCCCAGAGGTCAAATCGTGACCTCAAGTTTTGGTTACAGTGTAACTTTTTTATTTTTCAACCTAGAGTTCTAAAACTTGCATATTTGGATTCCTTGTCGTTTTCTGATTCTAAATATATATACTTTTATATAATTATGACAATTATTACCCAAGTTATGGCTCGCCAAATGTTAGTAACCTCGCGAGTGACCTCAAATTGCCTGAGGTCATATCTCTTGAACCGTTGGTCGGATTGACCTTATAATTTCAGAAATGGATTCAGGGCCCACAAACTCCCTATAAACCAAATTTCAGCAAAATATGAGAGATGAGGGTGTTAATTTCAATTTTTTTTGGTTGATCTGACAGAGAATGACCCTATAGGAAGATATTAAGAATTTCAATTAACTTAATTTTATGTTATCATAATCAGTAGACATATCCAAATTTCAATTACATTTCTTTTGTTCACAGGTCCACAGGATGAGTCAAAGAAATCAGAACCCGAAGCAAATCAAGTTGTCATCGAAGTCATTTGGTGGGGACTGGGAGGGAACTTCCCCCTACTGAGCTGCCCACAGCCAGAGATCTGCTGAGGTATGGTTTGTTGAGGAGAGAGAGATGAGTGAGTAAGACAGGAGGAATTACCCAGTTAATGACCTGATTAAGAACGGCACTGTTCCAGGGTTACTGGCTCAGTGGAGAAAGGCCAACGCTCTATTCACAGGACCTGTAATCAACAATGAGGTCAGGATCAGGGCTAAAGTGAAGGCACTGTGGGATGAGGCAGTGAAGGTGTCCACTGGCAATGTGAAGCTAGAGGTCAATGATAGGTTCATGATGAAACTGGACAAATTGGTGGACATCCTGACCTGTCACTGTGTGATCAGGAGCTGCAGTGAGCTTGGGTGCAACCCTGTCTGCAACAGTGAGGTTCACATTGACTGCAGCTGCAGGAGCGAGCAGAAGATACCAGTGCAGGAGCTTGCCTTCATTAAAAGTCAGAGAAAAATGGGCAGTGTGGGGGCACACCAGATGGGTCTAGCGGATTACCCCCAGACCAGGAGACAGGAAGCAGTGCTGCAGAGACAGGAGCAGAGAAGGGAGGCCGAGGAGAAGAGGAGGAAGGCAGAGGAGTCAGCCAAGAAAGAAGAGTTGAGGGAGGAGTCACTGCTGGAGATGGAGTTGGAGGAGACTGGAGATATACTGGAGGAGGCAGGGAGGAGAGAGGAGGACGAAGACTTCATACCAGAGGCTGCGACAACAACTTCCTTGCCTGTGGCTAAGAAGAAATACAACACTGAAGATATCACCAACATAGCTCTAGCTAGCTTGAGACATCACACTGGGCTGAGAGAGACTGCAGAGATTGCCACCGCTGCCTGGATTAATGCTGGTCTTATCACTGAGTTTGACACAGCACTGGTGATTGACCACAACAAGGTGAGGAGGGCTCAGGAGAGTGACTAAGGAGCTGGTCAAGAAGTGAAGAGATTAGGGAAAATGGCATCACCTGTATCTGCTTTGATGGGAAAAGAGATGACACCAAAGTGATGATGGAAGCTGAGGGCAGTGACAGGCAGTAACAGGTGTGTAAGGATGACAACTGAAGCAGCACAACATGTTTACTCACAAGAGAAGAGGGAGGTGTACATCAGTGGCCAGGTGGCTAGTAGGGAGCTCATTTCCAGGAACAAGAGCAAGGTAGGCATGGCATCCTTCGCAAAATTCAAGAAACCTATCTATATTTCTAAGTTTTAATATTGAAATACAATCAAAATGTCTTTAATTGTATGTAATGTATGTAAAATGTAGTTATATACATTAAAAAAATACTTGCAAAAATTGCTGATTTTTCGTAAAATTCAACTTCAAATATAAGTAGCTACGAGTGGTCAAATCTTGATTTTAAAGCCATATTTCGATTTAGCACATAAAAATGCATCATTTGGTCACTAGTAGTCTTTGAAAATCTAAAGATTTCACTTTGCTCCGTAAAATTGACACACTACCATAGTCCTCTTGAAGGACTTGCCATGTGAAATCTAGGAGGGTATCGCTCGAGACGAATGACAGGTCAATACAGGATGGAGTGCAGCTGGTGGCATGGTAGAATGTAGGCGAGCCATCATTGAGGCACTCGAAGGAGGTCTCGGTCATGATAGTAATCAGGGTCGGGGCCATATAGGTGATGTGTGTGTCTCCCCACAAGGGGTGGCGACTACTGAAATCGCCCAGTAATAGAAAGGGCCTGGCGAGTTGTTTTACCACCTCTACCAGGTCATCGCGGGAGACTTGAGTGTTGGGAAGGAGATATATTGAGCAGACGGTGTACTATCTATCCAGGGAAAGCCGGGTAGCAATTACCTGTAACGGGGATCGGATAGAGATTTTGGAAGGGGACTGCGTGGTGTACGAGAATGGCACCCACCCTTCGAGTGTAGGTGACGGGGTGGTGATAAATGAATATCAAGTAGGGCAGGGCATGGGCCTGGTCCCCAGGATTAGCTCCTGGAGACAGACACACAACGGACGAGAAGAGGCAATCAAGGAATTAAGACCTTCGTAGTTCGCGAATATTCCTCTGCAGTTCCAATGTACTACTGTAGTTTTCGGAGGGTCCATTATTTGACGATGGGTGATGGGTAAAGGTGTAGGTACTAGGGGGTTAGGATGTGAAGGGAGATCTGGGGTTCGCGAAGGCGAAGGATGGGTCAGGGGCATGGCTGGCTATCTGCCGTTCATCAAAGAAGGAATCGGTCGGCCAGTCGACCTCAGTGGGGATTGCGGGGTCGAGACGGCCGAGCGAGACCGGAGGCGTGGATCATGGCAGCTAGGGGAACGTCGTGGGCTCAGAGGGTGAGGGGTTTCTTGGTGGGCTTGTGTGTTCGGGCCGGGAGGGGATGCTTTATTTTCCGTAGCGGTACCTCCCAGCCTGTCTGGGGTCTCGGCGGACCCTGGGTGGCAATAGGGGGTACCAGAAGGATCGGGCACGTTGGAGGGAGGACGCGCTCAGGGTGGCTGACAAGGAGGGGCCGGGGGTGTTGGGGAGGCAGGTATTGTGGGGTGGGAAGGATATGAACCAATGTGTTCTCGTGGGGAATGGGAAAAAATAGCACCACGAGGCAAGGGCAGGTCTCCCCTTGGCCACATCATGTAGATGCGCCAGTGCCGCATCCACTGGATCCTCGGGGGGAGAGGATGTTGTCCAGATTGGATCTCGTCGTGGGAGGCGAGTCATGTAACTCGGCTACTATTGTCAGAGTCTGTGGGGGTAGATTGGAGGGACTTCTGTAGTGGGGTGATATGATTCTCGTAGACGAAGTGGAGGGGGGGGGAAGTGTATGGGTCCGAGCCGTTTTCTTAGATCTGGGGGGAGAGGCCTGTTGAAAAGCCGGGAGGTCTGGCGACTCGCTCCGGCATCTCCGCCTCGTCGGCTTACCCAAGGCGTTAGGTTCAAGGTGCGTGCATAGAGTGCTGGGAGGGCAGGGTTCGAGGTGGACGGGGCCTGGGTGTCCTGGTCCCAGATTCCTGGGGAATCTTTAGCAGATGGGGTGCGTCAAGAGGAGGGATGGTGGGGGAACATGAGGACCCCCTTTAGGATGGATGAGAAGCAGTGGTCGACGGGGGTTTGAGCGGCAGAGTTGATCGTTCAGAGTTGGTCGGAAGGGACCCAGCGGTAGGCCGGATCACTAGGAATTTGTGGATACTTGGAAGGGATAGGAAGGCTGTAGAATCGAGGTGGACTGGGATATCCAACGGTCGATAGGATGGACGTGAATGCCGACTTCCGCGTCCGCCGCGGGGCTCTCTCCGTGGGGAGGCGGGCCGACGGCGGGTGAGGGGGGCATACAGGGAGAGCAAGATGTCAGGTTTTGGAGGCAAGTCTTGGATGGAACTTGACTTGCCCGAAGGCAGCTGAGGTGGGCTGGGAGAGGAAAGTGCAAGTGTTCCGCTGCCAGAGGAGGGGCGACCTCCTCAAGACGTGGTCTTCCAGTAGTAGAGGACTCGGGCCCTGGTTGCCCACAACCCGAGTTC